>CAJUYG010000606.1:4069-52512 GCA_910591675.1 Galerucella calmariensis
TGACCCTCAAGTGTCGACTATGAATTTCACCCTAAGAAATTAAGTGTGTATGTATGTATTTAAATTGTTCCAGTGTTTCGAGGTCCAACAAATATCAACTCCAGTAGGATTAGAAATGTCAGAAGAAAAAATTAACGAAACTTCATTCTATAAAATGTGTCCCGTTTTGTTATATAATTTAGTAAATAAAGACTGCATTAAAATAGTCGATGACGACCATATTACCGAAGAGGACAATGTCCCACTTGTAAATAATGGTTTCGTATGGATGTGCTCGATACTTGCAATTGTAATTATAAGCGCCTGTGGAGTTCTTTCTTTGGCTATTATACCTGTCATGCAGAAAAGGTAAGATTTTTTTAGATTTATGATCATTTTTTTATGCAGTTCAACTTCTTAATAAATAGTATGGTCTCTTAAGTCTCAAGATTCTAATTTGGCCGGTTACTTTAATTTTTAATTAATATCCATCTTTTCAGTCACTTTTTTCTTTACTTTATGTTTTTTTTTTTTCAAAAACTGAATCTCAATAAAGAGACAGTAGACAAATAGAACCAGCTTCTGGTATAACCTTTTATTATTTTTAGGTTCTACAAGCCCCTCATTCAGTTTCTCGTTGCGCTTGCAGTAGGCACCCTTGCAGGTGACGCCCTTCTCCACTTGCTTCCTCATGCAATGAGCACGTCCAGCGGCCACGGTCATGCTCATTCACATCACCACTCCCATTTGGTAGAAGATAGTAGTCACGATGAAAATATCCAAAAAGGATGTGTAGCTATGTTGGGTCTAACATTTTTTTTCGTCATGGAAAGGCTGATATCACTCAGTGTAAAATGGTGGAAAGGAAAACAGAAGAAACATTCTCATGTTACCGTCATCGATGATAGAAGAGAAAGTATCGATCAGAAAAACGAGACGCAATGTATGGATAAATATAATTCTTTTCCTTATTGTTATAAGGATATAATGGATAATCCACGTAAGTTATTTGTTGATACGATGCCATATTTTTAGTTATTCATAAGATGTTTTTGAAGAAGCTTTTTCGTTTGATGTTTTGGCCTCGGCCGTAGCAGCAATTGGCCAGCCACTCTGACAAATACTGCCAACATAATTCACGTAATAGAGGAGTTCAGTCTAAGGACAGTGTGGCCAACAAAAAGTGGTTTTTTCTGACAAGAATGACAGTTAAGGTCTACCATTCGAAACATAAGATTTTTGCATGTTTTTTATCACTGCGAACATCTATATTGCTTAATAAAAATAATGAATACACCCCCGAAGCGTATATCTTGAAATTTAAAATTACCTTCTAGCTGAATACTCAACATATCGGTGGCCAATAATTCTAGGAACTTTTGGAAAGTCACCATTTCATTTCTGTTATTCTGTCACTAGTTATGTCAAATGTCAGTTATATTTATTTTTGTTGATATTCGTTTAATTGTGTATGTCCATTTTCGATTTTTGCAGCATTTCTAGTTAGTTGTATCTCTATTCTTATAATTACTTTTTCCACTGACATATGACATAAATAGTGACATGCCAAGAGTTTCTAGAATTATTGGCCACCGATATGTTGAGTATTCAGCTAAAAATTCAATTTAAATTTCAAGATATACACTTCGGGGGTGTATTCATAATTTTAATAAAGCAATATAGACGTTCGCAATGATAAAAAACATGCAAAAATCTTATGTTTTGAATGGTAGACCTTAACTGTCATTCTTGTCAGAAAAAACCACTTTTTGTCGGCCACACTGACCTTGGACTGAACTCCTCAATTACGTGAATTATGTTAGCAGTATATGTCAGAGTGGCTGGCCAATTCAAACGAGTGTTCACATTACCCTAATATTTGTAAGGCATGTCCACGTGACGTCACAAACTATTTTGACAACAGCCCTGTGGTAAAACAATAAACAAAGCGTTCAGAACACGTGGTACTTAATAGTGAGGTTATGCTGATTTATAATGATAGATCTTGTTTGAGTTTAGTTGGTTTTGCTTCAGTGTATCTACCTATATAGTTATTTTAATTGTTGACCTTGCATATTTAATAATATATAATATAGGTTAATAGTTGTTTGATAATTTTTCATCGTGTCTATTGTTTTACCACCGGGGTATTGTCAACTGTCGTGGACATGCCCTGTATGATGCCATATTTTTAAAGAAGCTGAGGTTCTTCTTTTTTGTTTGATGCTGTAGCCTCGGCCGTAGCAGCAATTGGCCAGCCACTCTGACAAATACTGCCAACGTAATTCACGTAACTCAAACGAGTGTTCACATTACCCTTATATTTTTTTTACTTTTTTTACTAAACTTTGTGACATTATATAAGAAATTTGGAAACAAAGCTGCACAGGGTGAAATATCATCAGTAAACTTTCAAATAAACATATTTGTTTTAATATTTAATTCATTTATTTTATTAGACAACAATTTCTGTGAATCGGACCGAACGGCGACAACAGTATTGGACCCCGGTTCTAAGCCCGACTCGCAGAAAATCTCGAAATCATCTACCTTGGATAAATTGGAACCAAACAATCAAACCTTGGAGTGTCCATCGGAGTTGAATATTTGCACTGAAGCTAACAAAATGTTAACTCCGGAACACATAAACGACGATTACACTGTGATAGTAACGGAGCACAAAAGTGAACATCACGGACACTCCCATAAACATGGACACGTTCACGCGGCACCGAAGGATTTTTCGTCAGTGGCGTGGATGGTTATTATGGGAGATGGGTATGTACTTTCAGTATATATTTATATTTTTATGCTTTAACAAAGGGTTAGAGTTGGAGTTGATTATTTATTTTTAGATTACACAACTTCACTGACGGAATGGCAATAGGTGCGGCGTTCTCTGGAAGTTTAGCAGGCGGTTTCTCTACAACGGTTGCTGTTTTTTGTCACGAACTTCCTCATGAACTAGGAGACTTTGCTATGCTGTTGAAAGCTGGAATGACAATTAAGCAAGCTATGTTTTATAACATACTATCTAGTGTGCTGTGTATTTTTGGAAATGTTGCTGGGCTTGTACTTGGTAAGTAATAAAAAAAAAACAGTCTAAGGTCAGTGTGTCCAACAAAAAGTGGTTTTTCTGACAAGAATGACAGTTAAGGTCTACTATTCAAAACAAGATTTTTGCATGTTTTTATATTATTGCGAACATCTATATTGCTTCATTAAAATAATGAATACACACCCGAAGCGTATATCTTGAAATTAAAAATCACTTCTTAGCTGAATACTCAACATATCGGTGGCCAATGGCCAATAATTCTAGAAACTCTTGGCATGACACCATTTTCTTTCTGTTATTTGTCACGAGTTATGTCAGATGTCAGTGGAAAAAGTAATTAGAAGAACAGAGATACAACTAACTAGAAATGCTACAAAAATCTAATCGAAAATGGACATACACAATTAAACGAATATCAACAAAAATGAATATAACTGACATTTGACATAACTAGTGACAGAATAACAAATGAAATGGTGACTTGCCAATTATTGGCCACCGATATGTTGAGTATTCAGCTAAAAAGTCATTTTAAATTTCAAGATATACGTTTCGGGGGTGTATTCATTATTTCAATAAAGCAATATACAGCATGCGAAATCTGCTTTGGAACCTAGGTACGAATTACACAAGTACGACAAGGATATATGAAAGAGAGAGGAAGAATAATTGTGCACAATCATCACTTTGTTTCACCTTAGGGGGCGTAAGCTTATAACTAGTTGGTGGTGGTAAATGGTAATTCAGTATGCTCCCAGGACGTAAGGAGTGAGGACGTTAAAGAAATATAAAAATACAATCGTTATTACGTAACCTGTAAATCTTAAAATTCATTTTTGTCAACATGATCATTTCAGACCAAGTTGACAATTTCTAACTACAATGGGATATTATTTTAGCCATTGTAACTTGAAAATAAAACAGCATTTCTTGAGAGACCCACAATTAATAATTATTAGCTCTTTCAAATGCATGCTGGTAAATGCTACTTTTTAAAAATCCCCAAAGAAAAAAATCATTTGGAGCTAGTTCAGGTGATCTTGGAGGCCATTTAATTGTACCATTAGTACTAATAATTTTTTCGGGGAATGTAAAATTTAAAAAATCCATTACTATCCTTGAATTATGGGCTGGACAACCATCTTGTTGGAACCAAATTCTGTTGAGATCAACATCGGGTATAAGGAGAACTGCAGGAATTACTTGATTTTGTAATAAGTCTAAATATTTGGCGGAATTTAAGTTCCCCTCAATGAAAAAAGGACCTATAATGTGGTCACCTAGAATACCCGTCCAAACATTTAGCTTCTGCGGATACTGCGTTCGGATTGGAATGGTTAGATGTTTATTTTCCCGAGACCAATATCTTGTGACGGATGGATTGTGTTTTTGATGTAGTGAAAAAGTTGATTCATCCGTAAATAAAATATTTTTTAAAAAGTTTTCGTCAGCATTTTGACGTTCCATCATCTCCTCACAGAAATCCATTCGTCTGATATTGTCCTCGGGAAATATTTCCTGCGTTGTCTGAACCTTGTAACAATGGTACCCGTTCCGTTTTAAAATATTCTGTACAGTTCTCTTATCCATGTCGACCTCTTCAGCAATTTGTCTTGAAGAAGATGGTTGTCCTGTTTCAACTGCTAAACAAACATTTAATTCTCTAGTCTGCCTTTCATCGTTAATTGGGCGTTCGATTGGATCTTCCGAAGCTTGGCATTTTCTACAGTACGAAACACATCCATATTTCTCGAAATTACTAATTATTTTCACAATTGTTGACTTTGAAGGAATTGGGCGATTTTCAAATGCCACAATAAACAAATTAACGATTTCATTAGCCGAATGACCTCCAAAATACCATCTTACAATTTACACTTTTTCGCAGGTTAAGTATGTTAATGAAGGCATAATTGTAAATGTTTTATTTTCAAATACAATGGCATGCGATTCCAACGTGATCAACGTTTGTAGCGAAAATACCTAGGAATAGCAGTTTAAATGTGAATTCTATCTGTAAAACACAGTGTTGCCAAGTGAAAGTGTTTTGTTTTAGCTATTGTGCATGACTTCGAAAAAAAGTCAACGAAAACGAGAGAAAAATATCATTTGTACAAATTAATCTGCGCTTCTGGCAATAGCGGTTGAAATAGTAGGGCAATGAGCATTCGTTCACTATCGGAAATAGAACCACACCCTAACTGGAATTAAATACACGCCTCGATGACCGCGTATAATTATCTTTCTCTCTCATTCAGCTGTTTTTCTGTCGTACTTGTGTAATGTGGAGGTTCGGAAGCAACTTACGCATACTGTAGATGTTCGCAATGATAAAAAACATGCAAAAATATTATGATTTGAATGGTAGACATTAACTGTCATTCTTGTCAGAAAAACCACTTTTTTGTTGGCGACACTGACTTTAGACTTTTCCAACTTTTGTATCCCAAAGATTATGATTGAACGATTTTTTGCAGGTAACACAGAATATGCCAGCTCGTGGGTGTTCGCAGCAGCTGCGGGCATGTTCATATACATCGCTTTGGTAGATATGATCCCGGAACTTAGCTCGGCACACGAAGACGAAGGAAACGTTGGCCAAGCGATTTTACATTTGGGCGGCTTATTAAGCGGCTTAGGCATAATGGCTCTAATTGCATTTTATGAACACGATTTAATGACAGTGTTCAGTGAAAATTAAACTCGCGTGATACATTTTTGGTTATCTACTTATTTTTTTTTAGGAATAAGAGTGAGTTTTAAAAATCATTTCGGTCAGTTTTTAAAGGTAGTTGAAATTTTAAAGAATTTATATTGTTTTAGTTTAAAATTGTGGAGTTTGACGTAAGAAAATTGTTGTTAAATTGATTACTGCTGTCAGCGCCTATCTTATCCCTTTTTTTTCGTTTGTCTGACACATTTGTGAACCATTTTCAAGGTTGTAACTGTGTAAAAGTACCATTAAATGATAGCAGTTGGTAATGCATGAAGTAATTATAGTTTTATGTTTATTCTGCTATTAATAAATGTCTTTGATCCTCATACATGTTTGACTTAAAATTATTAAGAGATCTTTGCGACAGAGTCAATCAATATTACGTTTATAGTGTCAGTTTTTTTTTTTTATAAAATTCATTTTACCTTGAGGATTCAACTATCTTTAAAAACAGTTTTTTTTTTCTTCTAATAATAGCTTGTGCATATGGTACTCCATCTCAGAATGGTTTCTTTTTTTGTTTCTAATTCATTGCACTTGGTAGATATTTTTAAGTTACGGACTGTGTTTCTAGCTTTAGGACTTTTTATACTAGCCATGTTGACTATTTCTAGGAAGGTTGTTGGTCTTCTTTTACCAACGTTATCAGTGTTGAAAGAAATTTAATTTTTTTTTGAAATAGTTGATTTTAATGGATCTAATAAAAATTTTGTCTATATTGGTTTATTTTAATCATCCCACTTTTCCATACATGAATTGACTATTTTATCAATTATTAAAAACCCATAGATAAAAAAATACTTATAGATGGGAAACTGACCCGTGGCGCCCTCTACTTGTACGGGTGGCGCCACCTTGAGAGTCCCGTCAGTACCTCTAACACAAATCAGATGGTTGTGAACTTCGCTAACAGCCGAAAAGAAGAAGGATCATAGATAACACGTTAGGATGTCAGCGCTGATATATATTGTGAAAGAATTTGCAACTATAGCTAACGGCGTTACAGTTCTCACTAAATAAGAAGTTTTATTACTGACGGGACTCCCTATGTGGCAGCACCCTCGCGCTTTCAGAGATCCCCTACCCCATAGATAACAAACTAGGAGGTCAGCGCTGATATATGTGGATGAATCTGCAACTACCACTAACGGCGTTATAGTTCTCACTAAATTAGAAATTTTAGTACTGACGGGTTTACTTACGTGGCAACACCCTCGCGCCTTCAGAGATCCCCTACCCTGTTACAACCAATCCATAAATTTGTATACATTCAAAAACTACATACTATATCGAAGAGGCGTCTATTTATTTGAGGGACCATCCAGATGAAAGACATATTAAAACAAGTATGCATGTGGAAAAATGTTTATTATTATACATAAAAATACCAAAAATAATATAATTAATCTTCGTAGAACTTGGGTAATTCATTTCCTAAAATGACTCTTCTTTCTACACCACTTTCTGTAATGATTCCCAATCTGATAACACCTCCAGATGAACCATCTCTTGACATTGCAAGAGCCAAAGCTGAAAGATCCATTCCTATTAGTATTATCCATCAAAAATAAAACTGAGAAAACAATTTTATTTACTAGGATTATGTATTATATTTAAACCTATCTTTATTAGTTACTTACTATTGGAAACAAATTTAACACATTCGTCTTTGCTCATATTTTTCTTGAAATTGGCATCCACATAACCATAAACATAACTGGATCCAGATCCACCGATGGAAACCTCTTGTCTAACACACATTCCACCAATTGGTATGGAATATACCTGACCACCTTTCTTTTTATCCCAACCAGCTACAAGTATTCCTGCCATTAGAGAGTCCCTATAGTTATAGCAAAGTTCTCTAAAAATAGCAGCACCTACTTCGACTTGAGGTTCTTCTCCTAATTCCATACTAGAAATCAGAAAATAATAGATATGGAGATGCGTTTAACATACAAATTTTACGTACCCATGAAAGTTCAAGTGGTATGCAACAATATCTGCTATTGCTTGTGTATCTGCAGCTGAACCGGAACGGCAACAATAAATACGGTCTGTAATTTTGGTAAGTTTATCAGCAACACGATTTGCAATGTATGCCCTATAAGTAATTAATAAAATTGTTAGTGAATCAATAAACGTTTTTGGCAATTTTTCTTCAACTTACCCAGTAGTTGTACGGGAGTCTGCTCCAATAACTACTCCACCGTCAAATTCTGCTGCCATTATAGAGGTCTACAATATAAAATTAAATTGAATTAAAGGTTATTTTACAAATAGGAGTTAAAACTTACTCCAGTACTGTGAGCAGCATCTCTCCAATCATCTGGGCTATTCATTGCAGAATATTCATTAAGAACCGGAGACATTTTTAAAATCGAATGCTTACAAAAACTACTTGTAATCGTCGAGTTTGACAGCATGTAGCATGACATTTGAAATATTGAAACCCTTTTTGACAGACATGATTCTTCTTTTTAATAGTGAGCTGAAAAGCTACAAAAAAAATTACATTTATCGCACAATTTGCCAAAGGGATGAGCACTTGAATCTACCCAACGCATACAACATCTAGACAAATAATATATTATGCAAGGACCATAGGTCTACAACAGTTCTAATCTATGCAACTACCTGTAACCGTGACCTATAAAATGTGTGTAAAGCTGGATAGATAGTCCCTTAGGATATAGCTCATATAAGAAAGAAGATAAACATAGCCTTACTTATTTCACGTTGTTTTGAAAGATCTAATCTGTTTGAAACTAAATTTAAAAAAGCACTAGGTTTTCCTCATTTTTGTTCTATAAACGTAATGGAAGATGAAAGTTTTACAAAAAAGAAAGCCCATAGGGATAGGCATTCTGGTAAGTTTAAAATTTTGTTTTAAATATTCAGTTTTAATTGTTTTATTTTAGGTAGAAAATCGGAAAAAAAGAAAGCAAAAAATAAGGAGGAGAACGCTGAGCTAGATCCCAAACAGCGAAATCCTAAAGCTTTTAGTTTTAATTCTGCTATAAGGGCAGAACGAAGATTTCGAAGAAAAGAAGATATAGATACTAAAAAGCAACATATTCCTCTTGTAGATCGAACTCCAATCGAACCCCCACCTATCGTAGTCGCAATAGTAGGTCCTCCAAAAGTAGGCAAAAGTACAGTAATACAAAATTTAATTAAATTGTTTACTAAATTACCATTAACTGAAATTAAAGGGCCTGTTACAATTGTAACAGGCAAAAAAAGGAGAATTACGTTTTTCGAATGTAATAATGACATTAATTCAATGATAGATATTGCCAAAGTAGCTGATTTAGTACTCCTGCTATGTGATGCAAGCTTTGGCTTTGAAATGGAAGTATTTGAATTTTTAAACATCTGTCAAGTACATGGAATGCCTAGAATAATGGGTGTATTAACTCATCTTGATTTAATTAAAAATAGTAAAACACTTAAGAATACAAAGAAAACTCTTAAGCATAGATTTTGGACTGAAGTTTACCCTGGTGCTAAACTATTTTACTTATCTGGTATAATTCACGAAGAGTACTTGAGAAATGAAGTGAAAAATTTGGGCAGGTTCATTTCAGTTATGAAATTTAGACCATTGCAATGGAGGACAACTCATAGTTATTTAATTGGAGATAGGTATGAAGATTTAACCAACCAAGAGTTAATAAGGCAAAATCCAAAATGTGATAGGAATGTTGCATTATATGGATATATTAGAGGTGTTCCCTTGAAAAAGGATAGTTACGTTCATGTTGCAGGCTTTGGAGATCTAAAAATTCATGATCTCTCTTTTCTCCCTGATCCTTGTCCTTTACCAGAAGAACTCAAAAAACGGGCTTTAATAGAAAAAGAAAAGCTAATTTATGCTCCATTTTCTGGAGTTGGTGGAATAGTCTATGACAAGGATGCAGTGTATATGGAATTAGGTGGTTCACATAGTCACAATAAACGAGAAGATGAAACAGATAACATTGTAACCAATTTAATAAGCGCAAAAGAAACTTTAGATGAAAAGTTGAAGCATTCAGAACTTCAGATTTTTACTGGTGGTAAAAAAATTACAGCAGATGATATGGAAGACAGTGAAGACGATGAACATGATATTGAGTTATTTGAAAAAAAGGAGAAGAAAGATGGTATTTCAGAATTAGACAATGAATTAGACATGTTGAGAAAAAAATATGAAGAAGTTGAGGATGGGGGCAGAATAAGAAGAAGAGTGGTTTTTAATGATGGTTTAGAGGGTGTAAGGTAAAGATGAATTTAAAAAAAATTTTTATCACTTTAAAAATGGATTTTCTCCTTAAATTGTTATAATAATTATTTAACATATTTATAGTGATAGTGAAGGGGATGAATCCAACACAGATTTGGATGAAGATAAAGATAATGCACATATACCTCCTTCTCACAACAAGGACAATGAAATATATTCAAAGGTTAAAGATATTTTGGGAAAAATAGAATTTGATCAAAAGAAAAAATTAGAACATGAAAATTTTGATGATTCAGATGATCAGGATGATGATATGGAGGATGATAGTGATGATGAAGACAATGACATTAAGTGGAAAGATAATCTTATGGAAAAAGCAAAGGAATCCTTCTTAGAAAGGCAGAGTACAAATAAAAACTTAATGAGGCTTGTTTATGGTGAGTAAATCTGATCCTATAATCTATTCAATTTAATATTGAGATTCTATACTACACTACAATAAAGTTTAGGATAAAATAAATTTTTTGTCATTTGATTCATGTTTTTTTCTTTGAAGATTTTCAAGATGAAGCAGAGGCTGAAACAAATGATAATAATGAAGAAAATGACACAGAAGAGGAAATTGGTGGTCTCTTTAGAAAAGTTTCAAAAGAACAGCATAATTTAAAACAAAGTAAGGATGTTATGAATTTGACAGAAAGTTCATTGACATTGCCTTGGAATGCAGTTATGAAAGATTGGACACATTCAGATGTAAGTTATTCTAGTAGTTATTCTAGGTATATTTTTCATTTGAAACATTTCTTTATAGAATAAGAACCTCATAGTGAACTGCTTTATTACTGGTAAATGGAAAGAAAGCGAAGATGCAAGAGAACTACTCAAACTAGATGATGCTCCAGATTTAAGTGATGGAGACTCTGAAGTTTTTGGAGATTTTGAAGATCTAGAAACCGGAGAAACGCATAAGGCTCAACCACCGCAATCTACCCAAACTGACAAAGGAGAAAAGCGTAAAAGAAATGAATCAGAACAAGATAAAAATGAGGACATCAACGCTTTGTCTGAAAAGAAGAAAAAATTGAAGGAAAAGTTTGATGCAGAGTATGATTCTCAAGAAAAGTTGAGTTATTATGATGAACTTAAATTGTCAGCAGAAAAACAGGCTCAGTTGAATAAAACCGTGTTCGAGAACATGCCCGATGATGTTAGGGTGCAGATTGAAGGGTATAGACCCGGGATGTATGTTCGGATGGAATTTCAAGGGGTGCCCTCAGAGTTTATTGAGAATTTTGATCCCACATATCCATTAGGTTAGTTATTATTTAATTATATATATATACATATACATTATATCTTATTTTAGTTATTGGTGCGTTAAACATGGGAGAAGAAAATGTCGGTTTTCTAAACGTTAAAATAAAAAAACATCGTTGGTATAATAAAATCCTTAAGACAAATGACCCTTTAATAATTTCTTTGGGTTGGCGACGATTTCAAACGATACCGCTATATTCAAAATTGGAGGATGATTTGAAGTTTAGATACTTGAAATATACTCCAGAACATTTGACATGCAATGCTCATTTTTGGGGTCCTATTACACCCCAAGGAACGGGCTTTTTGGCATTACAAACCGTCGACTCTGAAAGTGGTGTAAGTACAACATGCTTAATATTATTCACAATACGTAACAGTTTGTGTAACTCTAATTTTTAACAGAAATATTTACAAATGATTACAGATTATTAAAAAGATTGGATTCAGGATAGCAGCGACAGGCTCAGTATTGGAACTTGATAAAAACACGAGGATATTAAAGAAATTGAAACTTATAGGTCATCCTCTAAAGATATACAAGAAAACTGCATTTATAAAAGGTAAAACTCATTTAAAGTATGGTTAATAGTATATTGTATACCTAGGCGGTAAAGTGGCATATTTCAGGCCGAAAGAAGATACTTCTTGAGGCCTATAAAAGCACTTTATTACCATAGTTTACACATAATGAGAAAAAAGTCATATTAATGAGAAAAAAGTCATTATAATGAGAAAAAGTCATTTTAATGAGTTTTCAAAAAAAGAAAAGTGTGCGTGACACCAGGGTGCTTTCGTAGAATTGCTTCTATTGACAGCTACTAACAATTTATTTTTAAACTGACGTTTAATGATGTTTATTTTAAGCGATTCCTTTTTGTTTCTTCTGAATGATGTGATTGAAATCACTTATATGCTATGTAATACAGATATAAGTGGGATATCAATCAAATTAACAATTTTGATTCAATCTGTCAATTGGGGCGCCAGCTAGCGTGAAAACGTAAAATTCATTTTCTCGGCTAGCCGGGAAAAAGGTATTTTTCTCGCCTCTTTAAAGCTGGTAAAATTGAACTTTCTCATAGTGTAGGATAAAAAATAATTTTTTCTTGTAGGAATGTTTAACAGTGCATTAGAAGTAGCTAAATTTGAATCTGCCCGGATCAAAACTGTGTCTGGAATTAGAGGTCAGATTAAAAAAGCCGTTAATAAACCGGAAGGTTGCTTTAGAGCTACATTTGAAGATAAAATATTGTTAAGTGGTAAGTTTTTATTATATTTCATGTTTTAACACTAATTTTCTTAAAAATAAATAAATGTTTTCTATATTTCATTTTAGATATTGTATTCTGTAGAACTTGGTTTAAAGTAGATGTTCCTAAATATTATGCACCTGTTAATACATTATTACTTCCCGCTGATAAACGAAATTGTTGGCGAGGTGTAAGGACCACTGGTGAGATAAAACGAGAAAAAGGAATACAAAACAATGCAAACAAGGACAGTCTTTATACTGTAAGTTCTTTATATCTTCATGCACAGACTCTTGTGACTGATGATCCTCGTCAGATATCAAATTATTGAATTTTTGATAACAGGCAAAATAATCAAGCATATTTTTTCAGCCCATTGAAAGAGAAGTAAAACCATTTAAGCCTTTGGTTTTACCTAAAAAACTTCAACAGGCATTACCGTATAGAGACAAACCAAAACATAATAAACCAACAGGAACAAATCCACTGGACAGAGTGGCCGTTATTGTTGAGCCTGAAGAACAAAAGGTAACTTTTTATTCAGTTTTATTGATTGTTGTATTAAAACGTTGGGTACAAATTTGCTCTTATATAAAATTGGGTGGATGAAATCTGGGATCTCAGGCTGAAAGTTAAATAATTGGTAAAAATGTTTGAAAAATATAATTTTATTTAAACAACAAGAAAAAACACGTAACAACTAAGAATTACTTTATTGGCCCTTCAAATTTGCGTTTCAAACAATACACATCACTCCAAATTTCTTAAGGTGATTCATGAAATAGATAAAATTGGTGTATTAAAGAGAAAAATTTCATTGTAAAGTCTAATCTTTGGTTTATTATTGATACTAATAATTTATATATTTATTTATTTTCGAATAATTTACTAAATTCACTTTCCAACCTAAATACATTCAACTTTGAAGTTAAATGCCATGTCTCGTAACCATCTATTTCCATTTGTCTGTATGAACTCGAATAACTTATCAATTCTAAAGAATTATCAAAATCTAGATCGGCGACCAATATAGAATTTCCTTGATTTTTAAAATCTGGTTGGCAGTTATTATGCTGCGGTCCATTACAGATCAAGTAAATATCTGTCAAACTAACATTTTCTATTTGTACATCATTGTCTTTTATTAGAATTAGTAATATTCTTTCAGAAACTTTGTTCACATGATAAGTTTCGTTATGTACAGGAATGTTTTGATTGTATATTCTAGTGGCGGGTGAAAGTTTAACAGCTTCTTCTTGCCAATACCACATTTTCAATATAAATCCACAAATAAATCCTTTAGAAGAATATACATTGGGTTTTATAGCTGGAAATTTAAAAGAAACTGGTTTCATAACAACCGCATTGTCAAATATTGAGGAATTGAGTTTAGTGTTATTAGAACTATAAAGTGTAATAATACTTTGACATTTAGGACAGTGGTTCAAGTTTTGAACAGTCAGTTTCTTATCACCTGCTTCATAAAAGGTTTCAATATCTTCGTTAATTCCAATATTAAGATTAATTGTAGCACTAGAATTATAATATTTAGATTTTATGTCACTAATAGAAACTTCATAATTTACTAAAGTTCCAGGCATTTGTATACATTTATACTTAATGAAAAGTGAATTACTTGATACTAAATTTATAGTTGAGCATACTGATGGTAATTTAATATTGGACAAAGCTTTACCATTTTTTCCAGATATTATTAAAAATCCGCTTTTTTTATATACTGCTAGTAGTTCATTTGTCCCATCTTTATCTAAATCATCTATTTTAACAGGCATATCTAATTCTGGTATAGATTTATCTTCTTGACTATGAGCATGCCATAATGCTTCCCCAGAAACAGTATCTATCACTTTCAATCCAGTATTATCCACCACCAGACAATCATTGTATCCATTGTTATCTACATCTATTACGCTACAGTTTATTTGTAATGGATAACTTCCTTGTTGGAAATCCCAAGCTATGGCACCGGTTGTTCCCATTATAGACAATATCCCATTTTTGTAAGCTTTCGGATCAGAAAAACTACCTTTATAAATT
Organism: Galerucella calmariensis; assembly: GCA_910591675.1. Taxonomy (NCBI): domain Eukaryota; kingdom Metazoa; phylum Arthropoda; class Insecta; order Coleoptera; family Chrysomelidae; genus Galerucella; species Galerucella calmariensis. Next base: position 18,679 of record CAJUYG010000606.1, read on the forward strand.
AAAGCGAGATTCCAGTTCTTTTGAAAGACGCCTCTTACTAAATTGATGCCTCCTAATAATTCAATATTTTCATGTATGGATTCCCAGTTTGGTATTTTCAAAGAGCAGGTATTAAAATCATCACATGGTAGTATCCATAGAAAAGTAATTATAGGTAAAAAACAAAATATTATTGAAATTACTAGAGCTACTTTACGTTTGGTGGAGAATTTGTGATGCAAATTTTTGAATCTATCAATATTATCTCTGTAATCGCTCGTTACGTGACCATTTTTGGGTTGCGAAAAATTTACTTTCGGTTGATTTACACCGTTCGTTAAATAATGCGAATTATCTTCTGATCTTTCTTCTTTTTCGGAATCTGAATCACTTAAAGATTGCGGTAATGGAACATAAATACCTTGAGAGGAATGAGACATTTTCATTTAAGATAAACCATTCATTGATTTTACTTACATTCTATATAGGGCATGTCCACGACAGTTGACATTGACAATACTTGGGTGGTAAAACAATAAACAATAGACATGATGAAAAATTATCAAACAACAAACACCTATTAACCCATATTATATATTATTAAATATGCAAGCTCAACAATTCAAATAACTTTAAAAGTACACTGAAGCAAAATCAACTAAAATCAAACACGATCTACCATTATAAATCAGCATAACCTCACTATTAAGTACCACGTGTTCTGAACGCTTTGTTTATTGTTTTACCACCTAAGTCTTGTCAAAATAGTTTGTGACGTCACGTGGACATGCCCTATTTATATTGATTTCATACAAAAAATATAGTTCATATGTCAACTGTAGATGGAGCTTGCTACATAATCCTGTCAAAGGGTACGTTCTGCTAGTGAGATCCAGTAGACATTTCAGAACGCTTTCCGAATTTTCAGTTTTGTGAAAATTTGAATATGGTGAACGCGCTTAATGTAGATTTTAATGATTTCCTAAAATACTCTTATCTTTTGTTAGATTTCCACAATGATGAAAATGTTAAGAGCTTCTTACAGTAAGAAACAAGAAAAGTTAAAACAAGAAACTAAAGAACGCTTGGAGAAACATCGTAAAGAAATTGAAGGCATAGAAGCTAATAAGTTGAAGAAATTAAAAGACACAAAAAAAAATGTACACAGAATGAGGAGTAAACAAGCCAATAGTAAAGGGCGCAAAAAATAGTTTTTTTACAATTGTTAACTAAGTTAATAAACATTTTTTCCAGTTTTATTCAAATAATTCATCCCACTAATTTTTTATTTTATCAAACAATTCCTTTATATGCATAGGAATCTCGTGACAGAGACACAGAGACAAAAATTCTAGGAAGGAAAATATAAAGAGAAATACATGTAAAACACAATACTTTTAATATATATCACCTAGTACATTCAACAATATAAGTAACTGTAGAAGTTTAAGTTAATTTTTATGTTAATAGTCTAAAACAACTACGAAAAAGAAGTACATTAAAATGGAATGAACATCTATTAACAATTAAGTGATCAAGTTTTAGGTCCTATTTGGTAAATATTGCACTTATACATTTACTGACGGTAGTTCTTATGAATCTCTGGCTTAATGTCGTACACCAATTTCAAAAATTCTTCAATCACCTGGAACACAAAAAGTAACAATTGATACATCAAAATTCCAAACCAATCCATTAAAACCAAAGTACTGAAATAATGAGGTAGAGCTAATCAATACATGCAACCTTGACTCTATTTTATGATCATGTGACTGAAATATTTCATTGTAAGTAACTTACTGGCTGCTTCTGGTTCAGCACTGTTTTGTTCATCTCTTCAATCCTGCGCTTAGTGTCTTGTTCAATTTTAGCAGCTACATCTTCTCTGGAGCCCATATGTTTGGCCTCAAATTCACGGAACTGACGTTCGCGTTCTTTACGGTACTTCTCAATTTCATCTTGAGCTTCTTCTTTGGCTTGCTTTAGCCTCCTTGCTTTGCCTGAAAGAGAAGACTTGTTAACACCTACTAACTACTCACTATTCAACAAAATTTCTTATTTCAAATTAATATATTAATATTTCTAGATTTGTTAATACATGTTCAATGTAGATGTAAAGGCAAACCCAAAACTTACAATATTTTTCATGTCTCGTGACAGTGTCAACACCCTAAATTTATGTTTTTTTTCCAATAAATTTTCACTTACGTTTTCGAGCCTCTGTAACCTTATCTGCAGCACGTTTTTCAGCTGCTAGAAGCTGTTGAACACCTTGGCTTTGATGACTAGCCATGTTTTTTTAACTATCTTACTAATATTTCAACTTATTCCACTAGATGATAAAATGAACTACTGACGAACGAAGATGAAATCGAGATTGTAGTCATATGATCAAAAGTCAATTTTTGTCAATTTTCACAACTACCAACTAAACCACAGTCGGGCGAAGCTTCATACTCCATTGTACTCCGGGATGACCCCGGGCATTTTTGTGGGTTATCTATGGTCCAGAGTTAACTAGATACGTCAAAATCTAATACGTGTACAGTATAGGTTAGGTTATAATGTTTAGAATATCTATATACACTTCAAATAATGCATCTATTTCAATTGGTAAACATTTTTTAATTAAACAAAGTGTATATGAAATTTAGCTGCAGTAATGGGTACAGCTATAAGCAAAAATTTAGAACTATCAACAAATGAATATTGCGTTAGGTATGTGGGAATCGAATCCTTATCCAAACTTGATCCCTTTTGGAACACATTTTTAGCTTACAACTTGGTTCCTCCGACAACTGTGTAAGTGTTACCTGTATTAAAACACATCTAAATTAGTACTTGTTTAAAATATAGTACTTATATATGTTGTAATTTTATAGAATATGAATATAATACACAATATAAACTGTTAATTTCAATTTAGGAATGAGCAGCTGGCGTTTGAATCAAGAATTGAGGCTTTGTTACAGGAACTATTGAAAAATAATCCAAAAACTGGAAATTTTGGTACATTAATTCAAATATTTATTGATAAAACTACTGAACTACTATCTGCTACAATTACAGAGACGTAAGAATTTTTATATGGTTTGTTATTAAATCTCTATTATTTTAATAGTATTGTATTAACTATTTATGTATTTTGTTTAAATTTTAAACAGGAACTTATTTAACTGGCAACTTTTCAATACATTATTCATAATAAGATGCATTTTGAAATTTTTAACGGAAACTCTGAAAGAGGAGGATTTATTGAAGCATATAGAATATAGAAACATTGGAAATATCATGGAAGCTTTCTTGGGATCATTAGTTGGCATAATAGTTGATGTACCTGTAGATGATTTAACATATATGATCCACTTGGAATCAGCAACATGTCTTTTGATTTGCCTTTCAATACAATATCATTCTGGTGAGATAATCATCACTCTTATCTATTATATAATAATATTTTTTTATTTAGGAGGTAAATCAGATCATAGCAGCATTTATAGACTTATGATGAAAGGGAAACATGTAATACATGCACCTATACTAGTCAAACGTTTGATGACTAATTTCATTGAACAACAGAAGATGCCTTCTGGTTATATGGGAAATAGTGGACATAGCATTGTTTTAAGTAAGTACCTAATCCTATATTAAAGAAGCTTGTTTCGTCTACTTAGATTATCCTATAAAATAGGCCTTTCTTTCTAGAATTGTTTGTAATTTATAGGAATGTGTATTTTTTGCAGATTTAGCTTCCAATATCTGGTCAGTATTAACTTTTAATAAAAAGTCTAATGATGAAGTGAATGATGTTCATGAACATGCTTACCAAGAAGCTCCGCTAGCCACCCAAAGCTTACTACTACTATTAGTTTTAGTTCATCATTGGACAACACAGTCAAATCCGTACAGAAATAGTTTATTTTCTTGTCTCGACAGTCAAGGTATGTTAACATCCATATTTTAGTCTTTGAAAGGCCTAACCTATTTTTTAAATATTTTAGATACCAACCCGGTACCACCATCCAATGTAGCTTCATTGTTTAAAATTGATTTTAATTTATTATACTTGGCACTTTGTAAAAAGGCTTCAGGAGATGCAGCTACATTATTGTTGTATCTACTGCTACATCGAAATCAATCATTTAAATTGTATATTCTCAGTAGAGAAGATTTGGATCTCTTAGTAAGTTAATATTTGATGTATGTTTAAATTATTTGAAGTAGAATAAAGTGAGTATAAATTTTACCCTATGAAGTTAAATTTTGATCAATTATTCTGTATATATTTTAGATTGTACCGATACTGAAAAGTTTATATAATGCACCCAATAGCAATTCTCATCACATTTATATGTCATTGATTATCATATTAATATTAAGCGAAGATGATGGATTTAATGGAACTATTCACGATTTGGTAAATATTTAAATTCTGTTGAATGCGGGGATTACATTTTTTCGTTAACCATTTTCATTTTTAAGAAACTAAAAAGTGCTTCTTGGTACATTGAAAGAGCTTTAACGGATATATCTTTGGGAGGCTTATTGATCCTTATAGTAATTCGAACTGTGCAGTATAATATGCTCAAAATGAGAGATAAATATTTACATACAAATTGTCTAGCTGCTCTCGCCAATATGTCGGCTCACTTTAGAAACCTTCATCCTTATGTAAGTCAAAGACTGGTGTCCTTATTCGAATCGTTAGCCAAAAAATACAATAGATTGATATCAAGACTTAAGACTGAGAATGTACATAAAGACAATGCAGTAGTTGTAGAGGTAAGTAGAAATTTCCAATAATATATTTCAAGTTACATGTAAAAGAAATACATTTTTCTAGGACGATCACGAGTCTGAAGATGCAGAACAAGACGTGTCTGTTTTGGAAGAAGTTTTACGAATGGTATTGGAAATATTGAATTCATGTTTGTCTACCCAACTTGGCAATAATCCCAATCTGATCTATACGATGCTTTACAACAAAAGCATGTTTGAAATGTATAAGGATAATGTGGTGTTTCAAGATATAATTCACAATATCGATATTATTCTGAAATATTTCTCACAGCTTTTGCACGACAAATCACTAGAGCATGAAGTAGATGCTCACCAAGTGTTGTTGATAATACAGCAGGGAGTTAGAGGATGGCCTAAGGAGAGATTAACAGTAAGATAATTTAAAAAATTTAATTATCTATCATTATTTTTTGTATTTCTAGAAATTTCCTGATCTTAAGTTTAAATATGTAGAAGAGGATCAACCCGAGGACTTTTTCATTCCATACATATGGGCCTTAGTGGGTCAACAGTCAATATTACATTGGATTAACGATAACTATCCAACAATCATGGTCGTTTAAATGGTTGGGGAATAGTTTGACGAACCATGTATAAAGTATATATTTGATGTAGGATTAAGTAATATAATGTGTATTTATGTACAAATTTGTAAGATTTGTTAATATATTTTATAAAATGAAATTTTATTCAAGATTGTCTATTATTACCAGAGGCAACCGCTTAAATACAATATACCTACCTATGTATGGGATACCCAGTCCTAATCTTCATGAAAGCGCAGAATAATAGTCTGGAGCGACCTTGGATCTTTGATATAAATGAGCAGTACTTTTGAAAGAGTCCGTTTGTGCGAGGCGTTGCTAAAATTGAGACGTCCTATCGTTTTTTAATGAAAATGAATACATTTAAAAGATTAAAAGTCAAATAGCGGTGTGCTTATACTGCATTCTTCTTCTTCTTTATCCTTTCACAAGGGATAATTTGCCCAGAATACTCAGGGGAGGTCATAAAGAAATGGGGGAGGTATTCTCGTCTTGCTCTAGGCATCTCCAACTTCAAATGGTGTCACTCGAACTAGAACTTATGTAGACTAAACTATTAATCAATTTTCTAGACAAAACTTCTCGGGCGAGAGAATTAGTAGGGCTTCGACAACACAACATAGGATCAAGGATGTATAACTTTTCTCGCTTGGGGATAGCAGCCAAGCTTACACAAACCAGAAATGCTACTACGGGTGATAGTCATAAAACCCAGGTCTAAAAAAGATGAGTTTAATTGATGTGTGACACGTATTTTGTACTTTTGTACTGTTTTTGATTAGAGAAACAACCAGCTTGAATTTTCAAGAAAAAGAAGAAGTGTGTAAACCTGTAAACTGCAGATCAGAAAAGTGCGGTTATGTTTTATTTTAAAATTTTATTTTTCATGTGAAATATTGTATATAACTGTATATAATGACAAATAAAGTAGCTGTTAATACTTTCCGTAGCGTTTTCAAAACCATTGACAAAGAATTAGTAAGATGGTTTCCAGGTCATATGGATAAGGGTTTGAAACAAATGCAAAATAAAATAAGATCTGTAGATTGCTTAATAGAAGTACATGATGCTCGGATTCCAATATCTGGTAGAAACGCTGATTTTAAACATACAGTTAGTGGAATCAAACCTCATATTCTTGTTCTTAATAAAGTAGATTTAATAGACCCTCATGTTCAACATGTAATAGAAGATAGATTAAAAAACGAATATCAGCATATAATATTTACTCATAGTCGAAATCAAGATTGTCCTGGACTTAAGCAAATATTTCCTTTAGCAAGAAAGTTGATAAATCAATCAGACAGATTTAACAGAAGTAACGAAGAGGATTACAACATTATGATTATTGGAATTCCTAATGTAGGAAAATCTTCAGTAATAAATGCATTGAGAACGAAATATTTGGGCAAAGGCAAAGCTACAAGTGTTGGTGCTACTCCAGGAGTAACAAGAAGTGTTCTCCATAAGATTAAATTGAATGAAAATCCTTTGTTTTATATGTTAGACACACCAGGTATTTTGTCACCTACAGTTTCCAATATAGAAACTGGTTTAAAGTTAACTCTATGTGCTACTATGGAAGATCATTTTGTAGGTGAAAGAATTTTGTCAGATTATCTCCTTTATTGGTTAAATAAAAATAAACATTTCGAGTATGTGACATATTTTGGACTAAATGATGCTAATGATAATATTTTAGAAGTCTTAACTCATATTGCCAAGACCAAGAAAAAGAAAATAAGACTTAGGGATCATGCAAACAATTATATTATTAGACCAGATTTGGATTCAGCTGCACTGATTATGTTGAAAGCATTTAGAGTAGGAAATTTAGGAAAAATAATGTTGGATGAAGATTTGCTCACATAAAAAAATGTACTTTATAGGTGTATAATTGATTTGCTTTAGTGCTAGTGCATTTTGTTGAATGACATGTGTATAGAGAGATATCTAAATTTTAGAGACTAAGTACACTCAAATTATAATATGTTATTGAAAAATGTGTATTCATTCATTGTTTACAAGTACTTACAGGTAAGCAACCAAGCATACATATATGAGATAAAGTCAATACCTACAATGTTTATTATGTAGGAAGACAATAAAAAGAACCAAAGGCAGATTGGGTACTCCACAAACCCATGGGAATGGTGGACAAATTCACCAGGATAGAAAAGAACAAAACATAATACAACACATTATATATGCCAGTGTAATAGTCTGGCAAATGCGCGAATTTTAGCACTAGTAACAAGAAGCCACTGGCAAATAACTATATGAAAGATACAGTCTGAGAACTTCATTTAGAGAATCGGGCAGGGAAAGTTATAAAAAGAAAGAGTACAATAGATCTGAAAAGGTAGACCTCATGATATCTGATAAAATATGTCGTAATTGAAGAGAGAATGGAAAGACTTTAGACATTTATTTATTATTGATAGATTTGATTTCATGAATATCACAATGACAAAATTTATTATTCAAAATAAAATCATGTTACAATACATAATTGTGAAATAAACAAATGTTTTTAACACGTTTTTAACTTCAATTATATGGAGTGTTTACTTAAAATTTCAAAAGTTATTTGGAATCCGTTTCTGTATTTGACATTAGCTGCTGTAACATACCATAGAAAATTGCATCAGCTGTTCAATAAGTAACATTCAACGCACCCATATTATGGACCAATGAGATTCGAGAACGAAGTCGAGCCCGTATCGATGACCTCGAATTTTACAATGATGAAATTAAGTGTTTACATTAAAAACAATTTCTCAATATTCCAAAGTTTAACTCGATCAAATTGAACTCTGATTCTACTCGGAATTAGGTTGTTATTTTGTAACTTTTACAGACTTTGCACTAGCGTATTATCATGTGAATGTAATAAAACTAGCAAGACTTAATATTGTGGAGCATTTAATGATGAACTAATCTTAATCATATATCAAAGAATTAAATACGAAACTGAAATGTTTTTATTGACACGCCTTCGGAAACTAGGACGTTAATTACATAGTAATTTAAGTTTTTTGATGAACTGTACAGGGCGGTTTGTAATGCTGGTACAATAACTGGTTTGTTATTATTACAAATAAATAAGGCATGTCGCAATATCATAGAGAAATTATTTCTCTTTGTGGACACTAATGTCTGTCGCCCATAGAGACGTTTTGCACATTTTTTTATTTTACTGAAATTATAATCTGGACATAGCTAATAGTTCATCTACCTGGAGACACTGGGAAGCTGGCGCCGAAGAAATATTTGGCGATGACCAGAAAAACTTACGTTTAACAGTAGGATTTCTAACTGGCCACTGTCAACTGAGGAAACACCTCAATACTATGGGGCTAGTGGACACACCTCTATATGCAGGATGTGTGAACAGGAAGATGAAACTGTCAGGCATGTCTTATGCGAGTGTCCGGAGTTATTGTCAATAAGAGAGTGTGTGTTCGGTGAGTCTTGGCCTACACTTTGCCGATATGAGGGAGATGTCTCCTACTGACCTGTCCACCTTTCTGGGAAAGACAGGATGGACGTTGACCTAGGAGGACAACTCCTCGGGAGGATGTACAATGGATCACATGTGGCCTAAGTGCTGTGAGCCTACACTCTCCTTTCTACTCTACAGATCCTAACCTGGAGATTTCCTGAATTTACAGAAGTTGGTTTGAAGTTCATAATATTTGAGCGCGTGCGAGAACGCCAGTTTAAAATTAACAAATGCGGTGACGTCATAGAACAGTAAGGTCGCAGTACACGCATATATCTGTTAAACACGGAATTGCATGTAATTTTACATTTGAAAAGAAGTGTAGTGAAAATATACAATGCAAAAGAAAAACCATTATAATTGATGTATAAAACCAACCAATAATTTATTGTACTGTTTGGTACAATAGTTAGCAAAAAAGAATGGGAATAGTATATAGATATATAGTAAAAACTACATTGACAAAATGGGCGTGCATAAATTCGACGCTAAAATTTCACTTAATCTTTTTCTCACTTTATGTACCTGCTTGTAGACTCTTAAATTCGACGCTACGTACCTCTATACTAATCCTTCTACCTGTATTATTTTTTATCAAAATATCAGAAAATAAGAAATAGAAAACTAAAAAAAAAAGAAAACCCAGGCCCAAACCCGGTTGATCAAAGTGTAACTATGTATAAAAATATCAGAAAATAAGAAATAGAAAACTAAAAAAAAACAAGAAAACCCATGCCCAAACCCGGTTGATCAAATATAAGCTTAATCCTTAAAGAACATAATCCTTCCTGCAGCGTCCAATTTAGGGGTGTCTCTTCTGGGCTACAGGTAGTTAGCGTCCAATTTGAGGCCACCTGACAAAATAGGTACTCTTCATTCACGGTACTAAGGGTACTAAGTAGTGGATACATTACACAGGTGTTGTATTGCGTGAAAATTGGTAATTTTAGACGATTTTATTTATATCTACTTATTATTTACATTAATCGTATCGGAGAATAATTTATTTAAAAACATTTTGGCAAACAAAAAACGTAACGAAATTATTTCTCAATTTTGCTATGGTTACCATGATGTTTGTCAGTATTTATAAGTTTTTTCGCAACGTCTTTTACGTAAAATATTTCATAAATTATGTAGTTGTAAACAATAGATATTATTTTATTGTAAGAGATAAAAATACCAGTTACTAAGGAGGGTGTTATTTTGCATCAAAATCAAAATATTTCCTAATTAAAATTAAACGCAAGCATTACCAAAACATGATTAAAAACTACCAAGAATTTGTTAAACAAGTGTATTAATTATATTCCAAAAATATATACACGTTTTGGGCATTTTTATTTTTGGTATTCACATTTAAATGAAGTACCTACCTAGAGTTATCGAAAATTACTTCAGACTCTCCAACCACCACCTGTATCTGTTAAGTAGGGAGGGTGAGTGTAGGCTCACAACACTTAGGCCACATGTGACCCATTGTACATCCTCCCGAGTTGTTGTCCTCCTAGGCCATCGTCCATCCTGTCCTTCCCAGAAAGGTGGTCAGGTCACTAGGAGACATCTCCTTTATATCGGCAGGTGTAGGCAAAGACTCACCGAACACACACTCTCGATAACTCCGGACACTCGCATAAGACATGCTTGACAGTTTCATCTTCCTGTTCATACATCCTGCATAGAAGTGTGTCCACTAGCCCCATAGTATGGAGGTGTTTCCTTAGTTGACAGTGGCCAGTCAGAAATCCTATATTGTCCTATTGTTAAACGTAGGTTTTTCCTGGTCATCGCCAAATATTTCTTCGGCGCCAGCTTCTCAGGGTGATCCTGGCAAGACTGCATCCTCTGATTCCATCCCATCTCTTGAGGGATTGAGCAAGGGTGTAATGTTTGGCTAGTTCCGCAATTGTCGAAGTCGTATGCCGTAGGTGTCATTGAGTCCTAAAATTTTAAGTCCAGCCGCTTCCTGGCTAAAGAATCGGCAATGCGATTTCCTTTACTCCTGTCGTGCCCTTTAACCCACCTCAGGATAATATTGTCATCTGCCGAGGCGTTAGCTAAATCTAGTACTAACCACCCTGTATATGTTACAAACATTAAGATGTTTTAATTTTAGGAGATCTGCCTTTTTCATAAATTATCAGATTCTCAGGTAGGACCGAAAAAATATAAATCGCCTAAAAATGAAACTGAGCTGTTATTGAAACTAGAAAATTTTTGTGAAATGTTCTAAGATCAAGGAGACATACATCTTTGATGGGTTTTAATATTACTTAATACATTTTTAAAAAGATCAATATTGTATGTGTTTCAAGGTCGTACAATTTTTGCATAATCATAAATAAAACTATCTAAAATAAACAAAAAAAACTTCCTCATATATGTTACAAGAGAAAACGTGCTCTCTATTAGAGAACAAAGAAATATTTATGAATTACAAATGCCAGTGGTGTAGAGATATTTCTATGAGAATTCGAATGGTATCCAAGGTTTCTGAAGTAAATAGGTTGCCTACTAATGCCCGGTAATACGTCTTTTATTTTACTGCGTATTGCAAAGATGGGAAAAAAACAAGAATTAATCGAACAAAACTAATTAGGTAGGTATTACTGTATATCCGATTTTTATCAAATATTGACAGTGTAGTTAATCATAAGATAAATATTTCCTAAAAACAAGTGTACAGTCCAATTCTTGCTATCTCAGCAATTATAAATAAATAAGATAAAAAATTATATGTTACATCTCTCTCCACCTTTGCTCTACGACACTGGGCGGTAAAATAAACGTCCCCTCCAAAATAGCAAGAACATTTTCCCGTATAAATAAAGATTGTGGGCGCATTGTTGCAATATCAATCGTATTTTGAACTTTTGAATAACGCACACTTACCTAAATAATTTAATTTTCATTTTGAATAAAGTGTCGTAATAATTCTGGCTAAGTTTAGAAAAATTATTGCAAAATACCACAGGCGAGACTGTTTCGTGTCTAAGTCTGGTAAAATATATCTTAAGTATATTTTTGGGTACTATTCTATGTACCATAAGTCTTATACTTAATTGATTTTCAAGTTTTAATTGTAATTTTTTTTAATTGATAATGCCTGCTTTATATTCAAAAGCTACAACTAATGGGTAAGTCAATTTTTATGTATAATAATAATAGGTATATGAATTATGTCTATATGAAACCGGCTTGAATGATTTTTTTGTCAAATTTTGTGTGAGGTTTATATATTGTGTCACAAGAGCAGAAAATAAGCTCTAGCAGCCCAAAACTCTCAGATAGTTAAGAGCTGCTAAAGCGTTTCCTGCTTGTGTGACACACAACTCTGTTATTCACCTACCGAATCAACCAAAAATTGGGAAGATATAACAAAAAACTTTGACATACACTGACGTTTAAATAAAAAATTCACGTGAAACATCAAATTCATCAAGTGACAGATGGTGAAAATATTCAAAAATCGTGGCCCCTGTGCTGCTAAACAATAATATTTATTATTTAAATAAAATATATATTACATCTAGGTACATTTTTCTACAAAGTCTCTCTGACAAACAACTGACTCACACCACATGTCAAAACACACAATCTTCAACTCCAACTGATAGGGGGACCTAAAGCACATTATGACCGATCTGTCAAAGACAGGTGGAATGGTCTAATTTTGGGAGTCAAAATAAAATTTCAATTATATGTGGAGTTGCGAAAATTTAATAACAAAATTTATTTAAAAATAAACAAGCACGGCACTGCTACTGGAAGTTTTAGCTTTTGACATGCTGGCTTCAAATAAACTGTATACTACTCTTGTAGTTTGTTTAATTATCGAAAAATTGAACCGTGTTTATATAGATAGGGTGAATCACGACCAACGAGAGGTTTATAGTTAGGCATTAAAAGTTTTAAAATGTTTGCCACTTAAGTAGAAAGTTGTATTGTTTCATTTAAAAAAATATTCAACACCATTTATAAACCTCTGTTAAGACCAGTCATTTCTTACGCAATGGAAACAACTAAATACAAAGGCAAAGGAGGAAAAATATTTAAAAGTAACAGAGAGAAACTAAATAACACACAAGATGGAGGTGCTTGAAGGAAAAAATATAATAGGATGGATTAAGTACAGAGGTTTCAATAGACAAAAATTACTAAGAAAATTGAAAAAATTGATACACCTCAAATAATTATCAAAATGCTTTGGTGTTAACCATAATCCGCAAGGCTTGAATGGCTTCATGATGATGATAAATAATTTTATATTTTTTCCAATTATTGGTAACAAATATTTACAAAGAAAATGTTTGTTTCAGAATTAATTTTCTATTATTAATAAGAACTCTACTTTTATTAATTAAATTCTTATCAGAACTTCGTGATTTATTATTTATATTAGTAATTTTCTGTTTTATGTGAATAATATACATTCCGTTTGAGTTTGACGATGAATTCTGTGAAAAAATATTATCACTTACAATCAGTTCTTCTTCTCGTGTATATGCTGAAAAGCAAACCAAATATTTTTATGCTTCAGATTACCTATAGTTACTTTTAAAGGAATTTACAATATTTTTGATAAATTAAATTTTATTCAGTAACACTCAGTAAATCAACAGAACTTTGTACAGTTTTTTTAACCTGCTCTTGATCTCTTACATATCCTGCTTAGAAATTCCTGAACTTTCGACTCTGTTTATTTCGATTCAGTGTTCGTTAATCTAGTTTGATATCTTTTGACCTGGATTTAATTTTTCCACACATAAATCTAACGTTGTGACATTAAAAACTGGACTTTATCAAGAGTAACAAAGGGAGTTCTTTGCCTTGCAAACCTAGATTCAAAGCAATTTATGTCGTGTTAATTTTAGGTCTGTTTTCCCGAATAATATGTACCACAGGTTGAGAGCCGCTGCTCTGATCTAAACATTTAAATTTCTTCGAAATCCTTCTTCGAACATGAATTTTTAGTAGTAAATCGATTTGAAATTTCATTCTTTGTATTTATTAATTGACCCTGTAAACTGATGGATTGGTAAATTCATCTATTCCGTCAAACACAGTAGAAACATGTATGTCTACTTTAGAAATTATGCATAAGCACAAGTTTTTATTTATAAACTTTAGAGATCCATCATGTACTTTACCTCATTTACATATGAACACTCCGTATACAATCATATTTTTTCTCCAACCATCAAAAAATTATGACATTTTTGTACTATTTTCAGGTGCAAAAGCCATCAATTCCCTTACTGTACAAAAATTTGCTCGTTGCTTAGCAACACTTTTAATCCTAGGATTAAAAACGCTACTTTTAATCCTAGGACTAAAAGTAATTGCATTTGAGCTCTCTAATTGAAATTTGAAGAAAAAAACATTGTCTCTTACAAACTTAGTAAAACAAACTAATTGGGCAACTATATATAGGTATTTATTTGTTATTTATAGTGATATTGAATGTACAATTATTGCCAAAATTCAAAGCACCACTGAAATTATCACTAACAATTTTCGAACAATTCGAAAGATTTTCATTAATGTTAGAACAACTCAAAATATTCTCCGTAACTGTTGATGAAACATTCGAGGAAATATCTGAACAGATACTTGTACCTTCTTTGTCAGGTTGCAATATTTTTCTGTCAGTATTCTCTTTGTTGATACGTGATTCTTCAGTATATCCTTCTGCTACCGTACTCGATTTCCAACCTCCATGTCTTTTGAGACAAGTGAGGTTACCGCCACCATCAATAAAAAGTGTAGCAGATGTTCTTCTTAGCGAATGTCCTGTATAATACCCCTTCCAATTGTCTAAATTTTTAAAATTTTGCAATTTCTTGCGGCACGGCACTAATTTTGTGAATACCAACAACCATTCTTTGACACTTCCCATTAACTTACTTCAAAAATAAACGACGTTCCTGTATATTTGATGGCCGTAGTGCAACATATTTTCGAAATAAACGCAAATAATGATCGCCTATAATGGTAAACAAACGAGGTTTCTTCTTTTTTGTCTGCAAAATTTTTACGACCAGGACCGAGTCTATATCTTCAATGTCATCAATTTTCAAATGAACTAGTTCGTCACAACGAATAGCACCTCCAATTCCTAATACTAGAAAAACCTTTATCATCAAATATACATTATCAGGTGCCATATCCAGGAACCGATCCACTTCCTCCTTTGTAAAAACCCTAGACTTTTTAGGTATATATCCATCACTTTGCCTTTTTAACAATGCTCGTAATTTTGAATATTTACTAATATCCACACCATTTTTGATATCCAATGTGGATCGCAACATTGAATACTGTGACCGAAGAGTGGATGGCTCGACGGTCTTCGTTAAATTTGAGAAATACTCCATAAGAACACTCTCCGCATAGTTTTGCACATTTTTTTCTTTGCACCAATCCATGAATCGCTGATATGCAAGTTCATAAACTTGGCGAGATTTGGGTGGCAAAAGATTTAGATATATTGCTTCGGCACTTTCAATATATCCGCAGGTATATTTTCATCGTGTTCGGGATTCATTTTGAAAGTAGCGTAAAAACTACTAAAAAAATTATATGATTGGTACGTCTACTGACGTCTATTTGACAATCAATATTTACCAACAATACCATTTATCCATGACTACAGACTTGCTATCGCTGTTATAATTAATAGGTGTTCAAATTTATTACCAAATTATTAACGATTTTTGAATAAAACTAAATTTATTTTAATTTTGACTTGATTGCAGAAAAAATAGTAAATATTGGTCGTAAAAAATATGCACTCTTAATCCTTATAATATAATACTATTTCTTCTTACTGTATATTTTATTACAATAGATAATATAATCAATTTTTAAATTATTCTACACTAATATAATTAAACTTTTCCATTTTGCTGTAGGATTTTTTTCTATTTAATGTAGAGATTAATAATTATTTATACATATTATTTATAATCATTGCTATCTAATTTTTACGTAGGTATACATTCAACCGGTACATTCACATGATTTTCTTAAACTTCAAGTGAATCATTTAGAAATGACGTGTTTTCTAATTTCTTTCGATAGTTATTACAAAATTATGAACTGATAATACAATATTTTCCGTAATGTGGTGTTTACATATCTGTTTATTTCGATAGCACACACTATACTATGTTGTAATTATCATTGTTTATCCAATATAAGAGGTCTTTGTGTCGCATTTTGAATCATAGTGAAAACATTGTTGAGACGAGATGATGCCGTTATTACCGGTATTAACGAGGGGAAATTTAACATTTTACAGATTTTCCAAAGAGCTTGGAGGATTGACGAAAAATGGATTCGGAACACCGGAGGTGTCTGTTTTCAGAAAACAAATTAGACCAATTAGTGTCGCGCATGGGGATCTTCAGGATTTACCTGAAAAAGTGAGTAAATTTATTTTTTTAATAATGTATTAGACGTAAACAAAAACATTCGTAATAGACTACTAAAATTAAAGTTACTTATTAAAAATATCAAGTTGCATTTGGAAACATAGATTGCTTGCTTTGCTGTCAGTTGAGTTTTAAGTTGCTTGTGCGCTAATATCCAAAGCTGAAATCTATCGAATATTCTTGAATGAAAACACGCAAAACCATTCATAGATCAACAGCGGAGTGAGATCATGTCTGAATCTTGGAAAACCACATGCACACAGGTCGAAGAGATTGGCGAGAAGTGTAAAAAATGGCACTGAAGAAACTAACTCGTCAATACAGATCTTATAAGAGTTGGAATTGAGGAAGAATGGTTCTAAAATATCGAAGATACTCTCAATAACTTCTTCGTATACCAAGTTGCTGTCGTCAACTGAGGAGGGTAATGATAAAATCATAATTTTAATGACGAAAAGTAATTCTAAAATAAAGGGAAATGATGGACAACGTAAAGGATTTCCCTGGCAATGTTTGATACAAACATAAAGCGAAATTTCCAGATATAATCCTTGTCTGGTGCACACATTTTTAACAGAGGTGTATCCCGACGTTTTGTGGAAGATAAAGCTTTGAATAGTCAGAGCTACATGGCTAGCTTCCTGTTTTTCATGGAGGCTGAAGCACAATACGAAGAACAATGAGGATAGAGAATCTACGTCTGATAGAGCAGGATGGATCACTCCTCAATGCTTTAAATTAGTTAAGAATTGGTTACAAATAGTTACGACAGATGGGAATAATTAGTCTACCTTTCATTTTTTGTCGATATTTCTTATATTGACTATTAATAATTGTTTTAAAATGCATCTTTATATATATTTTTTAATGTCATCATAATAATATGGTAGTAATAAGGAAAATTTAAGAGCACATCCCATTAAAATTATCAATGTCAATCATTTCCAGTAATAACAAGCTGGTAGTGTCATCTCCAACTGTTGAAGGCGAACTTTTGACTTTGTTAATGTTGGTATTTTCCTCAAAACTATTATTTATTTTACTTGCCTCATCTGGGTTGTCAGTAATATTCTTTTCCCCCAAACTACTCACAGGATTGTCAAAAAATATTCACTTTAATTTTAATATCATGTCTACTTCTCAGTGGCGTAGTCGGTGGGGGGTACGTTATCTTCTTTACATGTGCGGAATTTATCAGTACTAAAACTAAACTGAACTTTTTGAACTATTAAATTTTTGTTTTCGAATATTTATCACGCATTATGCGTATGTCTGTAACCTAAAAATATAAAATACTATTTATTTTAAAAGTTATTATCGTCTGTATTACGTAAAATGAAAGGAATTCTATTTTAATCAATTGATATTTCAAATAGGAAGTAAGGTTGGAGCACGGACTTCATTTTGATATTGTAATAAGTTTGTTTTTAACTTTCCTACACCTTGTTTCAGGTAAAATTATACGTCGAAGAGAATGTCAAACTTTGCAAACCAGACAAACTTCACGTTTGTGATGGATCCGATTCCGAAAATCAAAAGCTGATTAATATAATGCTCAATCAAGGAACAATTCAACCCTTACCGAAATATGATAATTGGTAAGTAATTTATACCGAAATAATATAAATAAAAATGTATTTGAATCACGATTAATTGCCAATTCTGCACCAATATCTTTTGCGATCAAAGCTATTTAGTCAAGGTCGAAAAAATATTAACAGAGGTTTGAGCAATATTGTTCGCCTAAAATCACTTCTTTCATGTATCTATTATGATGGTTTATATGTCGATTAAAAGAAGAATGGACCAGAGGCGTCATATCCTACGTCATTGTCATCGTCTCGAGGATTATATTAAACACTTTTCGTATTTTACCTTAACATTATATATGTCAGCATTATGAAAATTTCGAATCAATAGCTCTTCAACGTAAGGGTGTACTTACTTATACATTTTAATATTCACAATCTATAAAGTAAAAGTGGGTAAATGTTGCAAGAATCCCCATCTGATCCTACTTTCTACACAAGGTTGAAAAAACAATTTATCATAATTCGAATTCCCAACAAACAAGCCATTAAGAGAGAAGTTTGAAATTAATATGCTTCTAAGAGCTCCCCACACAGTCAAGCTGCCCTTAAAGCACTTCAGAGCTATAGGGTGACATCTCGGCTAGAATTGGAATGCGGCGAAGAGCTTAGAAGACTGGCGACTCGGAACAGTGTAACACTGGAGTGGGTCCCAGTAGGTCCCAGGTCACAAAGGAATCGCTGGCAATAAAAAAGCTGACGAACTCGCAAGAGCAGAATCGTCGACTCTGATGAAAGGACCCAAACCTGCTGTGGGCATCTCCAGATGCTTAACGAGATCATGGTTAAAAGGGTGGGTGAAAGAACAATATACTATGCAACTGTGAGTCGCTAGACCACAGAAGGCAGAAACTGTATGGCAGAATCCAAATGACTCCAGAAGACTTCTACAACCAACCAGCAAAGAACCTGTATGAGCTGATACAGGGAACGGATTGGCTGAATAGGTTGTAGTCAGAACACTAGGAGTATCCACAACAAGCCCAGGAGGCTGAGGTGGTGCGGGCGAAGGGACGGCTCCTTTTGAAAAAAAAGAGCTCCCCACTACAATCTTTTGCTTAGGCCAGACCTTAAGTCATACATCCTTTGCAATTTCTGGATTAATTTGAGGTAGTTTTCCGAGTCTTTATCCACAATACTGAACCATATGCTCTCATGGATTCGTTTACCATGGCGACATAGATAAACAAGACCGATTTTGACTTATGCGCAAGACAGTTGGCAAACTTCACGCGGCGTCTTTGAGTCTACTTATAGATAAGGGGTTGAAAAATATATTTTTTTTATTTCAGTTGGTTGGCAAAAACGAATCCAGCTGATACGGCAAGAGTGGAATCTAAAACTTTCATTTGTACTGAAAAAAAGTCAGAAACTATCCCAACACCTAAAAATGGCGTAGTCGGAAGCCTAGGCAATTGGATGTCTCCAAACGATATGGATCTAGCAGTAAAAGAAAGATTTAGTTCTTGTATGACTGGAAGAACTATGTACATAGTTCCATTTTCCATGGGACCCATTGGATCTCCCTTATCAAAAATAGGTAATTTATCTTATTTTAATCAGTCTACATCTTTTACGGAATAAAATTGTTTATTTTAGGAATTGAATTGACGGATTCTCCCTACGTAGTAGCTTCAATGCGAATAATGACCAGGATGGGATCTAAGGTGTTGGAACAAGTTAGAGACGGACAAACCTTCGTAAAATGTCTACATTCCGTTGGAGCTCCCAGTAACGGAATAATAGAGAATCCCAGCTGGCCATGTGATCCTCAAAGAACTATTATTTTACACAAACCTCAAAATAACGAAATCGTATCCTATGGAAGTGGCTACGGAGGCAATTCGCTTTTGGGGAAAAAGTGTTTTGCTTTAAGAATTGGTTCTACAATTGCGAAAAGAGAAGGATGGTTGGCTGAACATATGTTGGTGAGTAAAGCATAACCTTAACATTACAATTTTCACCACGAGCAGCCACTGTTAAGTACAATGTTGCCGGTTGAAAGTATTTAGTTTTACCTAATGCATGAAATCTTAGATATCTTCTTATATTTGCATAGTAACAATGTAATTTCTTCAGATTCTGGGCATCACCAATCCCAAAGGCAAAAAGCGTTACATAGCAGCTGCTTTTCCTTCGGCGTGCGGCAAAACAAACTTAGCCATGATGACACCTTCCTTACCTGGTTACAAAGTCGAGTGCGTAGGCGACGACATAGCATGGATGAGATTCGACAAGAATGGACAGCTTAGAGCCATTAATCCAGAGAACGGTTTCTTTGGAGTTGCTCCAGGTAAGCTAATTTATTTAATTTAATAATTCCTTGTTTATATTTATTTTAAATTTCAGGTACGTCACGTAGTAGTAATCCAATTGCGATGGATACAATTTTCAAAAATACCATATTCACAAATGTGGCATCAACAAGTGACGGTGGAATATATTGGGAAGGTTTGGAAAAGGAGATTGCAAATAACGTTGCTATAACCGATTGGAGAGGAAACCCATGGTCGAAGGAACAAAAAGTACCTGCAGCTCATCCAAATTCAAGGTAAATATAGAAAAACGAAATTTATACAACCTAATTTACTAAAACACGAATATTTATCGTAGATTCTGCACTCCTGCTGATCAGTGTCCTATAATTGATCCAGCATGGGAAAACCCAGAAGGAGTTCCAATTTCAGCCATCCTGTTTGGAGGAAGGAGGCCTGCAGGCGTTCCATTAGTGTATGAAGCAAGAGATTGGAAACACGGTGTCTTTATTGGAGCTGCTATGAGATCTGAAGCTACTGCAGCAGCAGAACATAAGAGCAAAGTAATAATGCACGATCCTTTTGCAATGAGGCCTTTCTTCGGATATAATTTCGGAGATTATTTGGATCATTGGTTGTCAATGGAAAACAAATCATCTAATCTACCTAAAGTATTTCACGTGAATTGGTTTAGGAAAGATGCCAATGGAAAATTCTTATGGCCTGGTTTCGGTGAAAATTCCAGAGTATTAGATTGGATTCTGAGAAGACTGGATGGAGAGAATATTGCTGAAGATACACCAATCGGACTTGTTCCAAAGAAGAACTGTTTGAATTTAAAAGGTATTTTTTAAAACATGATAAACAGCTGGGCTATCTACTACTCTTCTACGTCACTCGGTTTGAAGAGCTGTAGAGGTCGTTTGAAATGATTTTAAGTTTTACAAGTTAATATTTATTGATTTGAAGAAAGCATAGGGGATTGGGATGAATGATATTATTGGAAAGTTCTCTACCAATATTTTTTTGTTTTAGGCATAGAAGAAAATGTTAATTTAGACGAGCTTTTCAGTTTACCGCGAGAATTTTGGGTACAGGAAATTGAAGATATCGAAAAATATTTCGATGATCAAGTTGGCGAAGATATGCCGAAAGAAATATGGAACCAATTAGAAGAATTGAAAAAACGAATAGCAAAAACAAAATGAAAATGTATCAGTATTATTATCACATATCATAATTTTAATTTAAAAGAATATTTTTAACAATTAGTTAATTACATTTTATGTTCATGTTTGATACGAGAAATATACAGATTAGGAAAATAATTATGTTCTGTATTGTGAGTGAAAGAGAGAAAGGTATAGAACAATAGAGGGACAATATAGAATATATATAATGTATTGTTTTTCATCCTTGGTACAGAAATAACTATTAATTTTTAATTATTTATACTCCAAATTTATATTTTTCGTGATTTGTATGTGTTGTAAGTTAATTTTAATACAAAAATAAATTGGAAAATAATATATTGTTACCTATTATTCACCCATAAGTTAATCTAAACAACGCGCTGCGCTTGAAACACGAGCCTTTCGAGCACAATTAATACATAACCTATAAATATATCCAGCGCCATGATTCCATAAATATTAGTCTTGGGCAATGGCCTTCTACTTATCATTAACTCGATAGAGAAATCGGCTTCCATATAAAACAATGAAACCTACACGTGTCATGGACTACACTGCTGCACATAACAATATCTGAATATCAATATCGGTAAATGCCTTAAGCTACATCCTCAATCAATCTACTAGCGAAGTGGCACTTCAGCACGCGTGCTCCAAAACGGATACCCATCCTCAATCCTGTCAATTCAGTCTGCCTGAATGTTATCGCACTTGCGCATTTTCATTGTTATTAAGGTATCTGTATCTATCTGTATCTGTAGAGTGGGGAGGGTGAGTGTGTAGGCTCACAGCACTTAGGCCACATGTGACCCATTGTACATCCTCCCGAGGAGTTGTCCTCCTAGGTCATTGTCCATCCTGTCCTTCTCAGGAAGATGGACAGGTCACTGGGAGACATCTCCTTTATATCGGCAGGTGTAGGCCAAGACTCACCGAACACACACTCTCTTATTGACGATAACTCCGGACACTCGCATAAGACATGCCTGACAGTTTCATCTTCCTGTTCACACATCCTGTTATTAAGGTAACTAGGTAATTAAATAGTTCAACCTGTGATTATTCTTGTGAATAAAAGTAGTTACTACTTACCAAAGACAATAAATTAATATAATTACGATATTAAAAAATAATGTATGTTTATTTACAAACATAATAGAATGAAATAGGGTTAGGGTACGTAAATTATATTCCCATGATTAAATGCGCATGACACAATTCGGCACGCACCGACAAAGCTTACAAGCTTGCACTTCCAAATCGGCGCGTATGTCAGCACGAAATTGAATTGAGGATACTTACGTTTAAACGTCATTGTCCCAGCACGCGTGCCGAAGTGCCACTTCGCCACTAAATTGATTGGGGATGGGCCTTGCTTTGACCGCTATTGGGATTTCAAATTAAGCTTGCAGCGCTACCGGCGGGGACAGATGAAGTACTTTCTACCACATTAATTTATAACCTCACTTTTTTTCCATATCGATTTCATCGTTTACTTTGTTTATCTCGTGTTTAGAGTATTTGAAGCGTAGTTTAGGCCCTTTGAACGTTGTTAAAACTGTGATTCTGATGATTTGTATCTTTTATTAATGTTCATTTAGATATAATAATGATTGCTGTAAGGATTAGTGTTGAGGTGTTAATAGTTTTGTACATAGTTGGAGCAAATCTAGTGATAACATACTTCACTCGTCTTCTTACAAAGACAAACGGCCTAATCAAAATAGTTTATTGGAATTTATGCGGTATATATGTTGAAGGGAACGAAAGTTCTCAGTGTGTAGTGGAAGGTCCTCAATGGAGTCCTATAATATGTATAGAAAAACTTAATGGAACTTTTCAGTGACAAAATGGTGTGCTCTCTTTCTTCAGACAAGCGCATTGCAATCCGAGCTTCATCAAGTAAATGGATAATTCAAAAATTACAGACGGGTACATGAAATTATGCAAATTTTTGGTACTTGCAAAGAAGGAGCTGGTGGCCAATGTAAACACATTTAAGCTGTGGTTAGAAAACAATGTGGCAGAAACTAGTTTACATTAGAGCCACCAGAGTGCGTATTGCTTCTCTTGAAATGCCAATAGGGCATGTCCACGTGACGTCACAAACTATTTTGACAAGAGACTGGTGGTAAAGCAATAAACAAAGCGTTTAGTACACGTGGTACTTAATAGTGAGGTTATGCTGATTTATAATGATAGATCTTTTTTAAGTTTAGTCGGTTTTGCTTCAGTATACTTTTAAAGATATTTTAATTGTTGAGCTTGCATATTTAAAAATATATAATGTAGGTTAATTAATAGTTGTTTGTTGCTTGATAATTATTGATCGTGTTTATTGTTTATTGTTTTACCACCAAGGTATATTGGTTAGGCTAATGGAACCACAAGGATCCGCAGTCAATATCACAACCTCACACACACACCACCAAGGTATTGTCAACTGTAAACTGTCGTGGACATGCCCTATTCATGTTCAGCTTCTTCGCGCATACGACTGCAGTTTCTTGAGACTTTAGTGGGTTCTTCTTATGTGAAACCGTTGAGTGAATATTTATCACTCAACGGTGAAACGGAGTCTACCGTTCTGTAAAATATCGAGCGGACAGCTTTGCCCTATTTCACCTATGTAGGAAAGGAAATACTATTAAAAATAAAACTATGCTATATTTTATTTAAAATAAAAAGAATAAATTTTATTGTTTATAAACGATTTTTCAAAAAATAATATAACAGTACTTATATATGAAAAAATGTTCTTTTTTAAAAGGTACCTAAGAAAAATCACACACGAACACACAAGGCAATTTTATATTCAAGAAATATGTGCTATGTAAGAATTCACCACTTGATGCCAAGACTTAATTGCCTTAATTTTATAGCGGTTCCAAATACTTTGTCCCATATCGTACAACTAATACCAAAGCCTGAAAAATTCAAAATTTGTATAAGTACATTATTAATAGCTTGTTGATAGAAAGTTTACTTTTTATGTTACATGGATCTTTTTATGTTTCTTTTTGTACGAGGGGACACAAAAATGATATGATATTGTGATATTGTTTCTTCTATATCGTGAACATATCCCAACCCCGTTTATCTTAAAAGTGTTTTTCGTGGCATAGAGCCAGGGAAGTTGTTGCTCCTTAGTGAGCGGTCTGCTCTTTGAAAAGAAATTATATTTGACGCTTTACGAAAAAACAGTTATTTACAGGAAACTGTTATTAAGTTAAATTGCTCATAACACTTACATAAAGTATCTTTCACGCACTTAAAAATTAACTGCTCTTGCTATCGGGAAAGTATCACTTTACGCACTTGCCGGGAAAATAACTATTACCTCTTTTTCATGTTTGAAACTTACCGTTGTCATGGTGAGCAAAATGATGCTGATTGTGATATCGTTTTAAGTGATAAAAATAACTGTTTTCTTTTGGTGTACCATGGTGGAGGTAGAAATGGATCATATCATAAATTACGTATCCTAAAAAAAGGAAAAGCTTTATTCATTGACAACCGGTTTGTACAAAATAACCTCCAAAGTTTTAGCAGGTCTTCGTAGTCAGATAAAAACAAAAATTGTTTGGAAACTAATTCATCTTGACAACGGTAGCTGCAGTGGCGGATATAAGACATTGGAGGCCCTAGGCAAGGCTTTTCGAGCGGCCCCTACCAGCGGGATGTTTTTTCTGAAATTTAACCAAAAATGGCAAGTTATAAGATTTTTTGAGGTTTCAAACAAATTAAACCTCAACTTGGCAACGTTGAAACTAGCCTAGCATTGGCGCGCAGCTTATACGATCTACAAAAATGGTCTTGCCTTGCGGCCCCCTAAGGACTGCGGCCGTAGGCAGTTGCCTAGTCTGCATAGTGGTAAATCCGCCACTGGGTAGCTGGAACGCTACCGAAACGTCGTAATAAAATTAAAAAAAAACATAATATTGTGGTTTGATTCTCAAAAAATAAGAAAAAAGAATAAGTAATGCCACAAGGAACATGCAGAAGAAATTATTAGAGTTGACATATAAAAGTCCTCATACATTTTGAAGGCACTTCAAAATAAATTTAAATTTTGTTTGTTTTCGTTATGGTTTGAGGTTATGATCAACTAAACAGAGCAAGTAATCGAGCCCCCTCTAGAGGTAGTGCAGTTAGTGTTAAGGAAGAAGTGACAGTTCATCTCTGTTCAAAGCGAGCGCTTAAAAAGTAGACGTAAATGTATTTAAGTGAACAGAGCAAGTGATGTGCTCGAGCAAATTCCGTAAAAAGAGCACAACCATTGTGAGAGACTCTCTAGGTTTGTTCCTTTGTTCCCGTAGCAAGTTCCTAACTGTTATGGACATGTTATGGACATATTGAGTCTGCGCAGTATCAGAATTCAGGCTCTGCTGGAACGCTTTTTTGATACTGCGTAGACTCAATATGTCCATATAACAGTTAGGAACTTGCTACGGGAACAAACCTTCTGAATATATGTTTCCCGATAGTTAATGGAAAAACCTTCTTACAAACCTGCTATTCCGCCTGAAAGTATTAAAAGGTGTTTGGATTCTGGAATAAATAGCTCAATGATTTTATACAGAATATACACGATAACAGCGGCAGGTAGTGGCGGAAAAACTAGTCGTCTTGAATCAAACGGAACCTGTAACAAAAATATCATGGTTAACTTACAAAATTATAATTAAAAGACACAACAATTTTATGTTCGACTCCATTTCACATAAAAAAAGCCACGTGAAGTTTGCCAACTGTCTTGCGCAGAAATCAAAATGGGTCTTGTTTATCTATGTCGTCTCGTAACGATCGTTTCTTGCCATTGGCGTTACCAACCGGTTCGAAGCCGAAGGAAAATGAATTATTTGATGTTTTTTCAAGAAGGGGAAGGAAAATGATTGAGATTTATAAAGGGGGACAAAAAACATTCATGACAGGACGGAGTTTCTATCCAGGGCCGAGCACGCTTCAGCTGGGCTACGCTGTTTTCATATAGTCTTAAGGAATAGAAGATTAAAAGCTCTATGCTCTATGCGCAGTTGGAGAAGCGTCTACAATTTATATTTGTCAACTTCAGATCGACGTTTGAGATTAATCCGCCTTTCAGGTTCGCTCATACAACTGCAACTTCAGGTGGGTTCTTACGTGAAACGGAAATCTAAATCTGGGACATTTATATAACCACAGAGCTAGAATTTAAATATGTGAGTTTGGGTGTCACTTTTTTTTAAAGAAGCCGTCCCTTCGCCGGCACCACCTCAATCTCCTGGGCTTATTGTGGACACTCCTAGTGTGCCTACAGCCTATTCAGCCAATCCGTTCCCTGTATTGGCTCATACAGGTTCTTTGCTGGTTGGTTGTAGAAGTCTTCTGGAGTCATTTGGATTCTGCCATACAGTGGAAAAGTGCCCCGTTATGGAGCGTAGTTTGTTTCTGCTCATTGAGAGAAGCTCTTTCGCTACTTTTTCTGATGTTTCTTTTATGAATTTCGTCCCATGTATTTGCCTGGTCGTATTCTTCCAGTGTTTCACCAGTGTGTCACTTAGTATGACCTATAAATATAACAGTATATGGCACTATACAAAAAATATCAATCAAATATTCACGCTAACGATTCCTATCAGTGTATCGGATCACATTAGTAAGGCCATTTCTAAATTATACACCAATATAGATACCTATTATAAAATATTTATGTTGTTGTTGACCAAGTGGTTTGTATTGTTCGAATAATCGACGGAACATTTGTTTCAAATTAAAAAATAATTAATTGGTGGGACGTGTTATATTTAAATTATCGTAAGCAAAGTGTAATTGAATTATTAAAAAAATAATAATAGCGCTTTTCTAAATCATAACTCCGAAATTGTGACATTACATGAAAAATAATTAGTATTTATTAAGGTTTTTAAAAATAGAAAAACATGGGGTGGTTCATTCATTAGGTATATTTCCCAAACAAAAAACGGAAGATCTGACATATACATCGGCCCATATACCCCAATGATGTTGGTGATAACAATACTACGACCCAGCACTGTAATTGAACGCGTTTAATGCGATAATTACAGTCAAGCAAGGTCGGATATGGTTAGTACTTGGATGGGTGACCATGTCAGGAAAAACCGTCGTATAGGACACGTACAGCTCGCAGGCATTATACCAATGAGCACGAGGTATAATGTAGATATGCCGTCTTTCGGAGGAGACGTAAAACCGAGGTGCCGAGTCCATGGATGTTGGGCTCGTTAAAGAAGGCTACCACTGCTTAGAGTGTCGGTGATGATCCTCAGTCTCAGTCGCGTTAAATAGACGAGTAAAAAAACAATACTTACTTTATGATGTAGTCCATGTATTGTAAAATGAAAATATATCATGGCTTTCGAATGTCCAGAAGGCTCTATATGGAACACCCATCTATGCAGGCTATATTCAATAAGGGTCCACAATAAAATGCCCTGTGCAAAAGCAAATGCTACTGGTACACTTGGACTAGGATCTGAAAGAAAATGATGTGAATTAAATTACTTTTACGCGACTAAAGAGAACTTTTTTTTTGTCTCGTGGTGAAACGTAAATGTAATTGAGGGCGTTGCAACACCATTCTTAATGTTTTGATTTAAATAATTAAAGTTTCTAGGTATGACAAAGGGTAGTGAACTGTACAAAATGGTTGTCATTTCCAGGATCACATATGAATCTCTGGTATGGTGGCCAAAGATCAGACAATCCTCGGCTATGCTAAATCTAAGCAAGGTCCAAAGACTTGCATGCATTGGCATTACAGGGGCAATGAGGACTACTCCTACAGCGGCGCTGGAGACAATGCTAGACCTTCCTCCGCTACATTGTGACATAATAACCCGACTGGAAAAAGCATCAGACCATAACGTGGCATATGGGAGAGGACACACACAGAGATAAGGCATGTGGATGACGACATCTTCAAAATGCCAACAGAACACATGATCACCAGATATATATTTCGCAAGAACTTCGAGATTGTCATCAAAGATCGAAAGGAGCTTGAGGAAGAGAACGCACCACCACTCAGTAGAGCGAATGAACTGATCTGGTGTACAGTCGGATCAAAAAATGAGCTCGGCACCGGAGCCGGCATATACAGCAAGTCGAGCAAATATGAAGGAATCGTCTCGCTAGGAAAATACGCCTAGGTATTTTAAGCAGAGGTCTATGCAATACTTGCATGTGCAAGGGCAAATAATATGAGAGCCTACAACAACAGGCAGATCAGGATCTACAGTGACAGTCAAGCTGCCCTTTAAGCAGGCTCGGCTAGTATGGGAATGCGGCGAAGAACTTAGAACAGTGTAACAATGGAGTGGGTCCCAGGTCACAAAGGAATCGCTGGCAATGAAAAAGCTGACGACCTCGCAAGAGCAGGATCGTCAACTCTGATGAACGGACCCGAACCTGCTGTGGGCATCCCCAGATGCTTAACGAGGTCATGGTTAAAAGGGTGGGTGAAAGAACAACACAATAAACACTGGCCAATACATGGGAAGAAATTCATCCATCAGAAAAAGTAGCGAAAGAACTGCTCTCAACGAGCAGGAACAAACTTCGCACCATAACGGGGCTACTTACGGGACACCTTCCCACAAAGGAGCACCTAAACAAAATAGGGCTGTATAACGGAGACCTTGCATGCAGAAGATGCAAAAAGGATACCGAAGCAGCTCTGCATATACTATGCAACTGTGAGTCGCTGGACCACAGAAGTCAGAAACTTTATGGCAGAACCCAAATGACTCCAGAAGACTTTTACAACCAACTGCAAACAACCTTTATGAGCTAATACAGGAAACGGATTGGCTGAATAGGTTGTAGTCAGAACACTAGGAGTATCCACAATAAGCCCAGGAGGCTGAGGTGGTGCCGGCGAAGGGACGGGTCCTTAAAATAAGGGTGGTGAAGCATCTGTAGAACAAAAAATACTAAACTTAAATACACATTAACACCGATAAAAATGTTATATTCGTAGTATATTACCTTTAGTAATAAGTGCGTACTTTTCTGCTCCTTTTATGGTTATAAATATACAAATCGGTACCCAAACTATAGGTACTAGGTACCAAGGAGTGATAGTCATATATTCCAATATCGGATTACTAAATAACTGGAGTTTTCTGTCTACCGGTGACGTAACCCATTCATAATATTTTGTACCTAATTTTCCAACTTGACTAAACATGGGTTTATCCCAATTTACCATCCTCTGAAATGAAAGATATTTTTGTATTCCGTATACATTTTGCAACGCTCTTATATATTTTACCTCTAAGTCTTCTTCTGATCCACCACTTTTTCTCCTTCCCCCTTTTTTATATTCTTCTAAAAGATAATAGGCAGCTTTTGAATGATCATATAAACTCATAGGCTTAGAGACGTCTTTTTCTTTGTAAGGTTTTACATAATTTATGCCTCCTGGGTGATTATTTAAAAATTCGTATATATTGTAGGACTGCTCGTTGTACTTCACGTCAAAGTTTTCATCTTTATTCATTTTTTAACTGAAACAGAGATTACAATAGTTACTAACTGTCAGGATTGCATTTATACAATTTAACTTATTGGTGAAAAACTTATATCTTTGGGAATTTAAAAAACTGTAAAGAAAATGAAATGGTTCAGACAACCGGTAATACACCGATCTCATGGTGTAAAGGTAGATTTCATGCAAAAAAACTAAAACTAAGAAGATAAAGCCATGTTATTTTTTAATTTAAATCTCAATTTCTTAGTTTCTTGCATAAGCATGTACGTGTAATGTAGTCTATGTTCATGGAAGAAACAAAGAAATTAAGATTTAAATTAAAAAATAACATGGTTTTATCACAGTATAGGAACGAACCAGTATGTTATCTCGTGACGTTACACTGCCGAGCTCTCTGTGACCTACGAGTCCTATGACGTCGTTCGGATATGGTTCCGATGAGTATCTCATCCGGCGGCCAGTGCTGTGCTGCGATCCAACTAAAGTGCCAGTGGTGAATTTGCGAATCGAATTATTTATTACAGCTTATATTTTTACGGGTTTTCGGTATTATTTTTATAGTTAATAAGCATTTTTTTGCAATGGATATCATTAAAAAGAAGAAAACGGGTATTGTGTGTGTAGTTCGTGGATGTAACAATAAATATTATAATTGTGATGGAAAATTATACCTTTTTCCAAAGAATTCAGAAAGGTGAGAAACTGTTAGTATAATACTTTATTATTTGATCTTCATATTACATTTATGAGCCTTAGTTTCATGCATTGATTTAATTTGTTGTTTTTGTTTCAAAGCTAAAGTTTGGCTCGAAGCATGCGATAGGCCTGACTTGATGCCAAAACTATAAACTCTATACAATAGTAGTCATCGTTTATGTGGTGCTCATTTTTAACCAGACATGATTATGCAACGTCATAAAAGAAAACTTTTAAAAAAGGTTACTTCAACAATATTCCTTTCATCAAATACTGCAATGCCTAAAGACTTTCAGACAAATGATTTATTGGCAAATAATTTTGTTCGCTACTTTTGTGGTTATTTAATTGAAACATGTTCGGAAATTCATACATGCAACGTATGTGAGACAAGCGTATCAGAATTTAGACGATTCGTATTTATACTGTAACCTTAGAGCTTATGAACATACGAATAAGGATACCTACTTTTGGAAACTTGAATTTTGTACAATTTTGTACAATACCTACATCTCATTATTAGAAACATTATTCCAAATGACTTTTGAAAAAGTTGCTACGGAAGATAATATTGTTGAATCACTCATAAATATTAGTCAAACAACAGAGTTTGTACATCCTTATGTTGATTTATCAATAAAATATTGAATGAACTATATTACACATTAAAATTTGTCAATAAAAATCTTAAAAATCATAACAAAATGAAAATTGTAATATTAAAAAATCAATAAATATTTGTTATAAGACTATTGTTTTATTCACTCATCAGTGTACTGTTCTACAATATTTAAGAAAAAACATTTAACACGTTCAAGTCATTTTAAAACTTATGCCACCTACGCCCATGGTAAAATGAATCGTAAAGCGAACCGTTCAAGGTCATCAAAAGCTCTGGCAATTTATGAATGAAATTTATAAGAGTTATACTACTGATTCGTTCTTATACTGTGGTTTTATGAATCCACCTATATTCGTATTAGTTTCTTTAAAAATACAAGCCATTTCAGGTAGGTATAAGCATTGTATATAAAAAGAATTATAAGTATATAAAAAAATAAAAGATAAAAGAGTTATTTCATAAAAAGAAAATACAAAAGCATTTTTTGGAGAAAACTATCAATAAAATCATTATCTAACACTGAATAATGAAACCTTGAAATAATTTTTGTACTGCTTTCATACCTCCTCAAGGGTTCAGATTAGATACAAGCTAACAAACATTTTATAATATGTCGTATACTGGTATTTGTACGGTATAAACAATGACTTGATAACGTTATATGAGTAATAACTATATATGGATTATTTGTACATAGATTACACAAAATTAAAGAAAAGTAAATATTAAGTATTTTTTCTGGGAAAATTGATTTAGGTACGTCATTAGTCAATCATTTTCTACCCTTCTTTTGTGTATAAAAATATTCTGTGTTTAATAGTCTAAGGAAATAACCTTGATATGAAACATTACCGTCCTCCTGACCTGACAGTCCACAGCTTACAAATGGTTTAAAGATAAACCACGCTAGATTTAGATGACAAATTAAAGGTTTTAATTAAATTGTATCGCAAGCTGAATAAACATTCGAAGAACCCTGAACAACAAGCGTAAAACAGGTTACAAAAAACAAAAGTGAATAAAAAATGACAAGAAAAGATGAAGAGAAAGAGAGAAATCAATGTTAACAATTGTTATTACAAGAAGGAAGGAATGAGACTGGTAAAATAGGGGATGGCCCGACCGAAAAGGCAGAAAGAAAAACAGCGATACCAAGAAATAATAATTTAATTATGTTTAAAGCTGCTTATCATTTGTATCAACATTAAACAATTGATGCAAGTGCTTAGAATTATTTTCAGATAATATTAATCTCAAGTTCGAGTAATTAATTATAAAATTACACCTTTTTAGATGTTAGATGTTGAAAGAACAAGGAAGTTTTGAAGAAGTTGGAAAGTAAACTGGGAGAGGTGGTGTATTGGAAAAATATGGTGGAGATTATGTTGAGGGGCGAGGAGGAATAGATGGAGATAAGTGGCGTAGTGGAGATCATGATTAGGGAAAGAGAAAGACTCGACATGGCATGTGAGTGGTAGGTGTGATAGAAGGGAGAAGATGACGGAGAGTGTGTGAGGGACCGCCGCCCGTCTTGAAGTATGCTAGGGTAGTGATTCCAAGGCGGGAGTAACGGAGAGTTTGAGATGGATTTGGTTGGTAGGCATTCCCGTGGAGATGAGTCCAACACTGTCTTGGTACTGGTTTAGGACCCATTCGAACATGAGTTTACCTTCTCGGCCCGAAAAAAAAAACATCTTCCGAATATTCAAATGGAACTACTGGAAAATCCTGATATTCTGTTGCAAACTTCACGCGCTGGTTTTAACAACAATGAACCTTGCCTAATTTAGAATAACAATTAATTCTGTTGGCCAGTGTATATTTATGATAATGGGCTTTTACAAATAGAAATTTCAGTAGGTATAAACAATCGATAAAAAGTTGCGTGTGTGTTTCAGAATATTAATCCGCAAAAAAGCTTTTTTTCTCACCTAGATACCGTACATATTTTTTAGTCCTGAATAAAATCCCTAACGTTATCAGTTTAAAAGCTTGCTACACGTCCTTTGTTTTTCCCATATGGATTTTGTATAGGTATTTGCTGGAAAAATATAAACATCAATGAAAAAAGTAGAAGGTGTGGCCTAATAGTTTATTTGAAACAATAACGGCTCCTGCCATTGGAAATGGAATCAGAAAAACTATCAAGAAACATGCAAGGTCGCTCGGGTCACGATGGAAATGAAAGTATAAGTGAGATTTTATATTGCTGGCGTTGACTAAATGGGAAAGTTTCTTTACATATCACGAAGAAGCGCGAATTTTAACGAAAAAATGCGAACAAATTTTTATAAGCGATGCCTATATATAACAAAGCTACAGCTAGTGCCAAACGTGATTGCGACCCCGCCCCTATGCGCACAAACTCATTTTCAATGTCACCTCCCACTACAGCTCTTGCAAAACATAAATGCTCTGCGCCTCTGATCATTAGTTGTCCTCCAATTCTATTGGCGTTTGGCATTGTCTGAATAATTTTTGTACGACACTGAACGGCAAGAGGCTTATCTTAATCCAATAGTAATTTAGTTACTCGCCAACACGTTTGGCGCTTGCAATACTCTACTTTCCTCAACCTTCTTCTTCCTTCCTTATTTTGAGATAGGTATAGTCTGTTATTCTTTTGAGAAGAAGAAGATACAGTTTGGCTGCTAAGAATAAAGAGAGTATCTGTATCTGTAAAGTAGGGAGGGTGAGTG
>CAJUYG010000606.1:52522-65325 GCA_910591675.1 Galerucella calmariensis
AATAAAGAGAGTATCTGTATCTGTAAAGTAGGGAGGGTGAGTGTAGGCTCACAGCAATTAGGCCACATGTGACCCATTGTACATCCTCCCGAGGAGTTGTCCTCCTAGGTCATCGTCCTTCCCTGGAAGGTGGACAGGTCACTAGGAGACATCTCCTTTATAACGGCAGGTGTAGGCCAAGACTCACCGAACACACACTCTCTTATTGACGATAACTCCGGACACTCGCATAAGACATGCCTGACAGTTTCATCTTCCTGTTCACACATCCTGCATAGAGGTGTGTCCACTAGCCCCATATAGTACGGAAGTGTTTCTTTAGTTGACAGTGGCCAGTCAGAAATCCTACTGTTAAACGTAGGTTTTTCCTGGTCATCGCCAAATATTTCTTCGACGCCAGCTTCCCAGGGTCGCCCAGGGTGATCCTGGCAAGACTGCATCCTTTGGTTCCATCCCATCTCTTGATTGAGCATGGGTGTAACGTTTGGCTAGTCCCGCAATTGTCGAAGTCGTCAGGTCGTAGGTGTCATTGGGTCCTAAAATTTTTAGTCCAGCCAGAGTATTTTAAAGAATAAAGATGTTTGATATTATAATTAAAAGTAGTGTTAGGTTATTAGGCTGTATTTTTATTATCTGTTGAAAAATTATTATTCAACCTACATTTTGACGTGGTTTTCTTATTGTAATTTCATTTATTATTCTCATCGTTATCATGACAAATTTTTATGTAAATATTTATAAATTATCTGTAGAACACCCTATTGGAATATATATTTTTTTGACCTAGTTCAATCAAGGGACACATAATGTATTGCTTGACCATATTTCCACCGGTCCCCCTTTGAGTAAATCGATAACACTTTTAGTATTGCATGAGGGTAGTTCACCAGGATATCATGCCATACAAACATAATTTTATATTTGTTAGAGTTATAGAATGACAAATCAATACATCGAATACATAGTAAGTGGTAGGTTAAAAAAATATTTGCTATAGTTATAGTTTTAAAAGATTTATATTTCTGTGGACATTGGATTCAATGTAATATTTATACAGGGTCAACGTCAATAGGGTGATGTTCACCACAAGTATAAGTTAAATATTCTGAAACTTAGCGAAGCCACCGGGACTCGAACCCGGGATCGTCTTCCGTTTAAAAGACTAAAATAGAAATAAAAATGTTCTGTAATTATGCAACTTATATTGCAGATACGTCACTAATGTAAATGTGAAGTTGAAAATAGACTTAGATTGTTGTTCTATGCTCCAGCTTGATCAGGACAAAAAAATAATTCTAGGTTGACATTTATCACTATAGTTTATTTGTTCTAGTTGATGCATTATTTTGCATATGAAGGATTTTAATGCGGTTACTAGTGGTTTTCAGATTTCATGGAACCTGTCATTTGTCTTTACCTCTGTTTCTAGCGTTTCTGCAGCTTCCAAAGAGATTTGGACAAAAAAATAAGTAATTAGATGATGATTACATTCAAATATTCAGACATGGCATAATCTGTGGAATCCATGAATTAACTTTGACATTGTTTATCTTGGCATCACTTAATATGTTCATTGTTCAGAGATTCTAGCATGGCGATAATGTGTAGCAGTTATTTCAGTTCAAGGCTTTCCGAAAACTTGTGGTTCTTTTTTTGTATAGAAATGAGCTTTAATTCATTAATCTAACGATTCGTGTCAGGTGATAATTTTACTCTGGTATATATTTGAGGTCGAACCGATTTGGTAACATTAGCTTTATTGGATCAAAAGTATCTAATATTCCTGAAATATTTTAATAAACTGAAAATTTACTGGCAGGTAATGGTCCATTACTGAAATGAGAGAAACAAAAATCGTGATATGTAAAAAATGGGAGACTTAAAAATATAGTAATGAGTAATAAATAATAAATAAATAAAGCTAATTGATGCCCTTAGAATTTATAACTTTATATCTTTATACATATAATATTCAGTATTTTCTATTTTTCATTACACTAGAATGTATTATTTTTCTATTTTTCTTTAGAAACGTAAATAACTTAATCTTTTCAATATATTTTTTGATATGTCCGCACTTCCGCTTTTTGTGATATCACGTCTTCCTATTTACTGGTGATTTAAGGAATGAATTAAAATAGTAAACAAAGAAAATACAATGCGCTGAGGAAATTATGAGTAATAAAAGGATTCCAAAAATAGAACTGGTAACCGAGGAAAAACATTAGGTACCAAGGTAATATTTTGCTGATCGGGAATTTCCTGAATGAAAATAACAAAAACAAATATTGCGTTAAAAGCTGAGAGGGTATTGAATAAAAACTAGAAAATAGTTTACAGGGTGTGCAAAAGAAATAAAAAAGGTGGGAAAAATTAAGAATAATACACACAAAAATATTATTGAATAAATAGAGTAGCTATAGACAAACAATATTAACCTATTAACAATAGTATATTATACACCCAGGTGGTGAAGACTATTATTGACCGAGCGAAATAAGGTGCGAGGTTTATAAATGTCTTCACCACCATGGTGTATACAGGGTGTACCAAACTTACGACAAACTTCGGTATATGGGTTATTTTAAGAGATA
The DNA here is from genome assembly GCA_910591675.1 of Galerucella calmariensis. Classification (NCBI taxonomy): domain Eukaryota; kingdom Metazoa; phylum Arthropoda; class Insecta; order Coleoptera; family Chrysomelidae; genus Galerucella; species Galerucella calmariensis. Next base: position 55,117 of record CAJUYG010000606.1, read on the forward strand.
TCAAAAAATGTTATCAATAAAAATAGTAGATGTGTTGAAGGTCCATATTTCGATATTATATCGAACTATACAGAGTGCTGCATAAATCCGTTACAAACCAAACATATGATTTTTCAAATGGGAACCCTTGTATATTATACCGAATTCGGATTGGTTACATTTTTTTGAAGCTTTTGATATGAGGTTTTGCCACTCTATACAGAGTCCTTCAAAAGACATGGACACGTTTATGTGAAAATCGTAGGTAAATCAACGCTCTGTAGCTTGTTGTACGTTGAAGAAAAAAAATGTATTTTGCCAATATCTCCGAACCCTATTAAATTTCAATTATATTCTTTCTTGTATACAGGGTGAACGGAAACTTGAACCCGTCATTTTCTTTCTTCTTTCAAATAGAACACCCTGTATTTTATGGCAATAATAGAGTCTTCGATTATGAAACTTTAATTTTTGTCAGACCCAAAGTTTATAAAAACAGAGTTATCTGGTAATATTTATTGTAAACTATTATTATTGACCTATTATGTGAAAGCATTAAACGTTATTGTATGTAACAAAAAATCCTAATCATTAATAAATTGTAATGAATAATTCGTTCTAAACAAAACTAGCTGCCAAAAGTATAATCCCAACCGTAATATTAAACTAAAGGTTTAAAATGTTCACCGTTAACATCAATGCAATGCTGCAGAATAGTTCAAATGATTGACTAACATTTCTCAGCATATCAACGTTAGCAGATCGAAATGCCGCACTAATTATCTCTTTATGTCATCTCTAATAGCCGGGGATTTTATAAACTTATTCCTTACAAGACCCGAAAAAAATAAATATACTTTTGTTGAATCGGGTGACCGGGCTAGCCAATCAGTTGGGCCCCCTCTTACAGCATTGCATCGATGTTAACGGTGAACACTTTGAACCTTCAGCTTAATATTACGGTTAGGATTATACTTTTGGTAGCTAGTTTTGTTTAGAATTAATTATTCATTAGAATTTATCATTAATTAGTATTTTTTGTTACATACAACGTTTATTGCTTTCACATAATAGGTCAATAATAATAGTTTACAATAAATATTACCAGATAACACACTTTTTATAAACTTTGGGTATAGGGATTGCTTGACAAAAATTAAAGTTACATAATCGAAGATTGTATTTTTTTATAAAATACAGGGTGTTCCATTTGAAAGAAGTAAGAAAATGATAGGTTTGAGTTTCCGTTCACCCTGTATATAAGAAAGAATATAATTGAAATTTAATAGGATACGGAGATATTGCATCATGTTACGAAACTCTGTTTGGCAAAATACATTTTTTTTCTTCAACGTACAACAAGCTACAGAGCGTTGATTTACCAACGATTTTCACATAAACGTGTCCTTATCTTTTGAAGGACTCTATATAACGTGGCAAAACCTCACATCAAAAGCTTCAAAAAAATGTAACCAATCCGAATTCGGTATAATATACAGGGGTTCCCATTTGAAAAATCATATGTTTGGTTTGTAACGGAGTTATGCAGCACTCTGTATAGTTCTATATAATTTCAAAATATGGAACTTCAGCACATCTACTATTTTTGTTCATAACATTTTTTGATATCTCTTAAAATAACCCATATGCCGAAGTTTGTCGTAAGATTGGTACACCCTGTATATACAATTTTCCCCACTACTAGCCAAATTTAAGACAAAAATTAAAAATAATTCACAAACGCACCACGAGAACTGTTTACCTCGTCGTCTGACTGACAAGTACACTGTCAGTTTTCGATATATTATCAAAGTACTCGTTATGTCATCAGTCATTTTTGGTTGAGTGCGAATTTTAAACTAATGGCAATTTTATTCAAATAATTTTATCTTGATAGATAATTTCAAGCAGCAAATATATTAAAGACAATCTCCTGGGTATACAAAATTATGTTGCACACGTTTTTGTTGAACTACTATCTCTGAATTCTCAAAATATTTGAATTTGTCCATTATTGACCTAGGTTAATAATAGACAAAATTATTAACTACTAATGGAGAAATTCAACTTCTCAGTTTGCTAGAAGAAGCAATAATTGTCAACTTCACACCTATATAGTAGTGAAAAAAATTATGTAACAGTGAAATTTGTGTAATAATGAATAGAAATAACTAAAATTGATCTGGCTAATTGGTTTTGTTAAAAAAAAATGTAGGTGTAAGAAACCTCTTTAAACATTTTAAATTAATACTGAACAATAATGTATCAAAAAATTGATGGGGAACAAAAAAATAAGAAAAGGGACATGGAATAATAAGGAATAATAAGGAAACTATTTTTGTTAAAAACTCACCTATCTTGTTAATTTTTAACAACTACTGCAACAGCTCACCTGAAACAAACAATAATAAAAATCATTATCATGTAAACACACCTTTTTTGTTACATTATGTTTGCTAAATATAAAAGCGAAATTTTTAATCTAACTTCTTGAACTCTAATACCTTTATCGATTTTAATTATAATTGAAAAGGAAGTCTAAACGATATGGAAAAGATAACACATATTATTCAAGTTATATAAGTACTAAGAAGTTTTCCGAAAAAGTGTTGTGAATAATTGTGCTGTGCATACGCACAATGTCCTGAGATTTTTGAGTTGTCTTTTCCGAAGAATGAAAACGAAAAAATAAACATATAGGTACTTAGTACTGTAAATATGTTGCTGTTGTCATTATATTATTTATTATACTACTTATGGGAAAGAATCAAAGATTTATTTGTTAAAACTAGTCCACGTAAATTTGGTTACATTTTTTTGTATATCAATATTTCGACACACTTTAAGCAAAGTCTAGACAATATAATGTCATTTACATTCATTTTAGTTATAAATAAGCATAATATTATGCAAGAAAATTATTTTTAACACTATTACCTTCAGTATAACATTACGAACTTGCGAACTATGTATTTAACAAACATATAAATTATCGGTGCAGAATAATTAAGCACAATATTTATTATAACTTGGACTTGCTCGAATACGAAACATTTACACCGAAGAACATGGTTATGTTTATAACTTGTCCATAGTAAAGGTTTCTACCTCATATCCACTTATATGTCTAGTATCTACACCAATTACAATTACCGCATACTGAATTCCACGACATCACATTCGTTTTTAAAAAATGGTAAGTAGGTATTAATAGTATTCAAGGTACGACCCAATCAACGTACAAGCTATTATCAATTCAATTGAGTAATTAGTAATTAGGTACCCATTTCGAGTGAAAAAGGTCGTTATACCTACATATGTTTTTATTTATTTTTTTTTTCAATAAGCTTTAATAATTTTTTATTCCACAAGCATATAATCAATCTACAATTTAGAAAGGTATTATCTACCTAATTTTTTCGACTTTCAAGTCATTTTTGTATACCTACAATACTTTTGACATATCCCCACAAAAAGTATTCTAATGGTGTCAGATCAGATGATCGTGCTGGCCATTCTATCGATCCGTGTCTCTCTATCCATCGATTTGGAAAAAATTGGTTCAGGTACTGCCGGACATTGATTTGGTAATGAGGCAGTACTCCATCTTGCTGAAATCAGTATTAGCAGGAACTTGTGGGTTTGCTGGATCAGGATATAAGGTTTTCAAAGTTGGCACGACATTATTTTGGAGCAGTTATAAATATTCAACTTCATTCAAGTTGCCATCAATCAAAAAGGAATCCAGCAATTCCTACCCAAACAAAAACTTTTTCAGGATATTGCGTATGTTTTTCTCTCGTCCCGTTTAGGTTTTGTTATTCTCTTTCAGCAATTTGTTATTTCAACTTTCTGCAAGTTTCTAAGACCTACCATACATTTTCAACATTTATGATTTGTTTCCTTTACGATTTCATCCATAAGCACAATGAAAAGAAATGGGTTGAATACTCCGCCTTATCAAATATTTTTTGTACCATTTATCATTCATTCGTAGTCTTTCCCTTATCACCATATCAAATGCCTTTTCTAAATCCATTGATAGGCTACATAAATATCTCTAAACCCCTTTTGCGCGTCGTCTATGTGTTTTCCACTATTTTTCTAATTTCTCGGCTCAATAACTCTTCCAATATGTTCATGTTTGTACAGAGCAATGTCAGTCCCGTGTAGTTACATTACCGTCTATCGCCTTAATTTGCATTAATTCTAAAAGTATATAAAATAATAAAATTAAATTTAAGTATGTATAATAAATAAATAATCCAGACATGAAACTTTCACAAAAAAACAAGTATACTTAATGGAAGTCATTTTTAATAATTCACTTTTAATAGTTTGTTAACCGGTCTATTAGTGATTCAATAATAAGTTTGGTAGTATAAATTATTTTTGAAGTTTGCTATATTTAGCACGATCCACATAAAAATAGTTTTTGTTTGCTCTCGCAACCGTGAAAAGACTGATTTTTCAGTAAATTTTCAATTACTATTATGTATTTCAATTTTATTATCATCGTAACCAAACCTACTTCATTTCATAATATATTGTTTAGAATACAGTTTTGATCGAATGTATGGAATAGTGTACAGGGTTATTCATTATAAATGTCCCAGCCCCTACCATAGTTATTATTGTATAAACAAGAAAATTTTTGGAGTAAAAGCTGTGTGGTTATAAACTAATTTTATTATAACATCAACAAAAGTACAGTGGCGTGCCTAGTTTAGTGGACACAAAAAAATTATTCGTTTTTTTAAATAGGACACCCTGTATATTGTTGAATTTTTGAAAAGATGGTTTTCTTCTGATTTCGAAAATATACTATATCATACTCCTGTCTTACCACAGCTCTTAAGATATTGAATAAAAGTTTTGGTCAACATTCAATTAAAATTACAAATAATAAATAACGAATATAACAAATATAACTTATAAAAGTTGTTCGAAGTGTCCACCATTATTTTCAATACATAATTGAAAACGTCTAATTATATTTTGAATTGTATCAGAAATTTAGAATATTTATTTCCAATTGAATTCGGTCTTTATTGACTTGAATACAGTCATTATTATTTATTATGTCTTTTGAAAACCCCCCAAAAAATGAATCCATAGAGGATATAACCGCACTGTTAGGAGGCCATAATATGGTTCCATTATTCGCTAGCCACACTTAATAGTATATTATTAAACGAGCAATTTATGATAGCCATAATTCACGATGGGTGACGTTTGCGTCACGAGCCGCAGGCGAGGGGCGCAAGTCACCCAAGTGAATTATGGCCATACATTGCGAGTAGAATACTATACTTTGTCCACGACACTTAATTTATTTATTAATAAATAAAAGTCAGTAGCGATTTGGCATATTACTAACCTCAAAATGTTGTGGCAGCTACTTCAAATAATTTGACATATATAGAGATGGGCGATACTGTAGAAAGTATCAATACAACGTACCGTTATAAATATATTGTTTCAAAATACTTAATATTAGAAAATATCGTTATGAAAAGTATCAATACTAAAAATTACAATATTTTATAGATACGATATATGTCAGAAACAAATTTCCTGAACAAAATACACAGATTTAATAGTTTATTTCATATTGTACCCCCATCTCTAGTCGTGCATTATGAACCATAATACACTACAGTGTATTATGAACCATAATTCACGACAGTTGATATATGGGTACCATATACCTTTAGTTAGGAGGTAAAATATTGACTTATTATTAGGTGGTCGTGGACAAAATACATTGTTCAAATGTTCTTTAACAGCAGAGCGGCCCCATCCTGCATCCAAATCATATCCTGAAGTTGAACGTCCAAAAAATTCTCTACAAGAATATTTTCAAGTCCTGGAAGAATCCTTTCCAGATAAGTAACAACAATTTTGTTTCTGTTTTTGATAATATTGAATTTTCAATATTTATAGTAACTTTTTTAACTTACTATATTTATCCTTTCATATTTTAAGAATGGACAAAGACAGGGGTATGATATGGTATATTTTTGAATCAGAAAAAAACCATCTTTTAAAAAATTCAATAATATACAGGGTGTCTCATTTAAAAAAACGAATAATTTTTTGTGTCCCCTAAACTACGCACACCACTGTACTTTTGTTGATGTTTTAATAAAATCAGTTTATAACCAGACAACTTTTATTCCAATGATTTTTTTGTTCATGCAATAATAACTATGGTAAGGGCTGGGACATTTATAATGAATAACCCTGTACACATACAATTGCAAATAATGCAGGCAGCCACTGATGCAATTGAACCCAGGTTTGTGTTTAATAAACCCTACAAAATACAAATAAAACAGAACACAGAGTCAGATGTTGCAAATGCAATACGCATATATACAGATGGCTCAAAAATAAAAAGAAGGCTCAGGATGTGGAGTTTACTTCAAAGCACCAAGCCTAAGGATTAAGTGGAGAATGGGAAACAATACCAGCGTGGTCCAAACAGAACTGGCTGGTATCTCAATTGCCACAAAAGAACTAATAACCAGAAAAGGAATTTCTGGCAAAAGCATAACAATCTGCACTGATAGTAGACAAGCCCTATTAGCCTTGAACAGACAACGTGTTATATCGGGACTAGTACTAGAGTGCCACCAAGATTTAGCTAACGCCTCGGCAGATAACAATATTATCCTGAGGTGGGTTAAAGGGCACGACAGGAGTAAAGGAAATCGCAGGATACAGTCTTGTCAGGATCACCCTGGAATGCTGGAGCCGCAGAAATATTTGGCGATGACCAGGAAAAACCTACGTTTAACAGTAGGATCTCTACTGGCCACTGTCAACTAAGGAAACACCTCTATACTATGGGGCTAGTGGACACACCTCTGTGCAGGATGTGTGAACAGGAAGATGAAACTGTCAGGCATGTCTTATGCGAGTGTCCGGAGTTATCGTCAATAAGAGAGTGTGTGTTCGGTGAGTCTTGGCCTACACCTACCGATATATGGAAGATGTCTCCTAGTGACATGTCCACCTTCCTGGGAAGGGCAGATACAAAATTGCAAATTCAATGTAAAGAAAAACTGAACTAGTAAACAGTTTTAATCTGCCCAAAAAAGAAATTACGAAGCCGGCTTGAGCAAACTAAAAGAGTCAAGTCCTACCTCATGAAGACGAGTTTCAATATACAAGGCTGGACTTTGACAAACCTACATGAAATTTTGCAGAGAACCGTTCGCAAAAAAACTGATTCGAAAAAAAATAATACTTTTATTATGCTGTGATATTTTTTGAGAGCAATTGACATTTTATGTTACAACTATGTATTATGAGAATTGAGTCATTGATAATAAAATAATTCAGGTTCAGTCATTTACAGCTAAAAGTGCTATTAATTTTATCTGTGCATAATCAATTTTCAACAGAAAACAATAATTTTTGCCAAGCTGGTAATCAGTTAATATCCCAGTGATTAAATTTGTGCGTAAGCTTTGAAAATTCTACCACACGTTATTGATTACCTTTAAAATGACTCACAAACGAATTAAAATATGCCTAATTTATCATCCAACAAGGACCAGCGAGAGTTTGAACAAAGTATGATTTTGATTCCATATTTGATAAGCTGTGAACTACTAGTCTACAATAACTGCAACAAACCACCAAATTGCTTTGTAAAAAAAAACACGAGCCGTTTCGAATGTTGCGGAAAAAAATATGGTTTAATTAACGTTCGTAATGAAATGCCAGTGGCGGCTCCTCCATTAGGTCATCCCAATAAAAAATTATTAAATAAGTATTTAAAAATATAAAATAGGTATACCTACTTTACGTAAAGTATAGTATTCATCTTGAATAAAATTTCCAAGACACCCCGTGTAAACGTTTTTCAAGACCCCCGTGGGGTCAACATGTGCGAGAATATTTTTGTAATTGTGCAGTTCATATTTATTCGATTTATCTCTCAATTTTTTTTATACTGACTCAAGAAAAAAGATGTAAGCGGTTTTAAAAAGGTGTTTATAGCAAGTGTTCAGTTTAATGCAAAAATGTTTTACATCACATTCTGATCTGGGGTATTCATTAAATACAACTCATATTACGTACCTCAATTTTATTCTATTAATAATAACCAATCACAGCAATAATTTACACAGGTTACATAAACTATTTCCATCAAATATCGACAACTTACTATATATACCGGCATAATAATAATTCCTTATCATAGAAACACGAATTTACAAATACTGTTATCTTTTTATCTAATGCTAGGAGTTTGTATCTTTTCGTATAACGTAACCTGTGGTAATATTAAACGAATGACATGATCCTCCCAAACTACTTGAACAAAAAGTTTATACCGGGCCGTTGAGAAAAAAAAAATAAAACGTTATTACAGAAACATCATTTTTTTTGTTAAATTGGTTCAAAAATACTTTGATTCGAACCAAAGTTAGTATTTGAAAAATGGATCAAAACTAAGGAATTTTGGAACCGTTGACACACAGTGTACAATTTAAAAAGCGTGAATAAAAATAGAGGCTTATTTTATTTCTTTTAGCTCTAGCGAAATAGGTCTCAGACAATGGGCTCATTTACATATTTTTATTTATTTTACCATTAGGAAGAGCACATCATTTTGAGGCCCTGTGCAAAAAATTAGACGCCTGCGAGACTCCTAAGTCGCCTAAAAAAAATTATAAACATTAAACAGCGCTCCTCTCCGAATTTCAGGCGTGACGTCATCGCATATGAAATCTCTCGTTCAGAGAGCAGATACCGTGCCGATCGGTTTTCGGTTAGATGACTACTTTGCTAGTAACAGTACTTTGCTTGCTTATTATTTTTTATTATACGTTGTAGCAAACTCTAAACAGTGTTATGTTTGTGAAATAAGAACGTTTAGGAATAATTTAAAATATTCGACACAATGGACAAGAACCAGAGTAAAAAAAGCTATAAATATTGTGCGGTTCCAGAATGTAAAAGTACTACGATTAAAACATCAAACAAAAAATTTATTTCTATTAATAAGGATACAAAAAAAACGGAATGGCAGAAAAGCATAAAAAGACTCAAAGCATTCCCTGATAAGTCAACATACTTTGTTTGTGTATTTTTAGGATTTATTTCTCTTCAAAACCACACGCTTGTATTAATCTAAATTTATCAAAAAAAGTAGATAATATTGTTCTTATAGCTTGTGGTGTCATTAATGCTCAAAATTATTTAATAAAATAATGGGTCAGTTCTTCACATATTAAATTTTATTAAATACTGCTTTTTTCCAAAAAACAGGTAATCTTTTTCAGTAGTTCATCAACAAAACTGGCGTATATTATAATAATATGTTTTAAAAGAAATTATTTTATTTGATTCAAAGTCCGGATCAACTCTAACAAATATCGGTTTTTTTACCAGTGAGGTGCATGTGCATATGAATCTGATGTAAACATTTGGAACCAATATATTACCTGCTTCATCAAAATAAGTTTTTCTTGTTCTTTTCAACATAGGTGATTTAATTTCCACTACACATTCATCATAAATAGCATTTGGAGAAGCTCCTTTAATTGGGCAGTCTGCAGTTAAAAAAATTGCAATTTTTTACTGAGTACCTGTAGCGTTATCTCCGTAACTTTGTCCACCAGACCAGGAATAAAAAAAAAACTTGAGAGGTGTCAAGGGACACCCGGATGGAACGAAGTTCCTTTCGATTAATTAGTGAAGGAATTGTACATATACATACACACACCGAAACATTTATATATACAGTGTGTCCGCGTAAGTTGGCTACATATGGAAAACTATGTTAATATTGATTTTATGAAAAACAGGTATTCTTCATAAAAAGTTCTGCATTATCTAAAACCTTAAATGCAATTGTTACATATTTCTTATTTTGAGCCGTATACGAGGTTTGTCAAAAAATATTAATCTTACTCAAGAGTAAAGTACCTTTATTTTTCACAATACAGAAAAATTGTAGGAAGTAAAGTTGTTTAAAATTAAAATTTATATACAAATATGCAATTACAGCTATTTAGCATGAAAATTAAGATTTGGTGATTATTTACGATTACAAATACTTTGTAATGTAAAACGTAAATAATCACCAAATCTTAATTTTCATGCTAAATAGCTGTAATTGCATATTTGTATATGAATTTCAATTTTAAACAACTTTACTTCTTACAATTTTTCTGTATTGTGAAAAATAAAGGTACTTTACTCTTGAGT
>CAJUYG010000606.1:65425-75800 GCA_910591675.1 Galerucella calmariensis
ATGTAACGATTGCATTTAAGGTTTTAGATAATGCAGAACTTTTTATGAGGAATACCTTTTTTTCATAAAATCAATACCAACATAGTTTTCCATATGTAGCCAACTTACGCGGACACACTGTATATATATATATATGTACTCTGTCTGTCTATTCTTTCATACACGTCATAGATGCGCGGGACTTTGTAAACACAACAACAGAGTGTATATATATATATATAAAAAATCAAAAAGGGTGGTCAAGTCGATATTTGATTCATTCAGTTCGCATCCTGGGACAGCTGTTTCGACCTTTAGGTCTCATCAGCCAGGCTTTCGAACTGAATGAACCAAAAATCAACTCGACTCTCATGATCAAAGATCATAGCGATACACTTAGGGCATAAGTGTCGCCATCTAACTACAAAACTGCAAATGGGTGTGGAGAAGGTATCGGTATTTCAACCATCTATGTATAACAAGACGAACCTCTTGCGTAGTGGTTGAAATACCGATACCTTCTCCACACCCATTTGCAGTATATATATATACTCTCTCGACTTCGTAAACACAACAGCATAATTAGAACACGCACGGCTTGCTAAATACATACGTTCTGAAATTGTAATATTAAAATATGATTTGTTTTTGAATTTATTAAAATTATGACGCGTACACTTGCTAAACACACAAAATGTGGAGATTATAATGCGTATGACTTGGTTAGCACAATAATAAAGAGAGGTTATAGTGCGTACTTGCTAAAAATACAAAAGCATTTATTATTATTATCTGTATATGATCGAACATTGCAGCATGTAATACCTTTCTTCGCATCTAATACACATGAGAGCTCATGGCAGCATGTGTTGAATGCCTTGATATAGACGCGTAGGTTGATGGTTCGCGCCCGGAAGATGGTGAAATTTTTTTCAATTTATTTGGTTTCTATAAGAGAGAAAGATACAGACAGAGAAACATGCGATGCGCACAGCTTACAATTGCTTCCTATATCAAAAAGTGTCGTGACAAAACTTTTCGTAAGAATTTTATCCGTCTAGCCTCCTTTCACAACGCGCGATAAGGAACTTCCAATAAAACATCTGGAATCACCCTGTATATCATTTGAGAGAGCATGTATTTATGAAAATATTGACATTTTTAATCATTCTGACTGGAAAGCAGCCAAAAACGATGTGTCACATAGTATAAAATTATAATTTAATAAACTCGTGTTTTTTATTAAAAAACTTCATAATCATTAGCAAGTCCACTTCAGGATGATTTAATGAGTCTTTTTTTTTTTTAAATTAGGCCTACACATTTTATTTCATTAACACAAAAATTTTGTAAGTAATTCAAAATAAATAAATTCTACGCAAGGCACGTTACAGTCAGAAGCGTAATGTTAGTGCACATTAACTTTCATATGTGGTGACGTCACAGTCATAGTCTTCGCCCCGCTACGGTATGCTTGTTTAATTGGTTGTATTAGGAGAACGACATATTCTATTGACATGAAATTTCCAAAATCATATTTTTATCCTTAGTACTTTGTTTTACGACGGTTAAAAATGATTTAAAAATTTTAGTAAACGAGCCCATTAAAGACCGTCAACTTGGCGGCGTACTCTATATGGAGCAGAGAACTGGTCGCTCAATAATCTTTTCCGCGTGAATTAAGCTGTTTCAGTCCAAGCTTCCAAAAATATGTGTATATTAAGATATAATTTTAGTTTATATATAGGAATAGGAGTGCCAATATAAAAGCACATAAAAGCTACTAATAAAATCGAAAAGTAGTTTTAAATTTTCGTTCTTGCACTTTTACAAGTTTTACACGCGTCTGTACGTGTCGTTAATTAGCTAACAATTGATACAATTATTGATAACTTTTTATTAACAAAATTATATTAGAATAAAAACTTTACATGCGCTTGTAACCTTTAAACTCATCAAATTAACACAAAGGTACAATGTATAAATCAGGTCAATTGCTGTGTTGTATTTTAAACGTAAAACAATTTGAAACACTTATTAGGTCAATGGGTGTTTTTCTGAGCACAGGCATGCGGGAAAATGCATCGAAAACTTGAAATGAAGACAAATATTTAAGCTGCAAAGTAAAGAGATTGGGAAAGGAAAGAAATTAAGGAGGATACAAAATAGAGTTGGAAAGAAAGAAAGATTCTGAAGATCATGGCTGAAATAAATATGATTGAGGACGGGAAAAGCAATGAAATGGATAAAAAAAGAAATATGCAAACAGTCGCCAATAGTGAAAACACAAATAAATGAACTCAGAGCGGCTAATAAATTAGTTTTCATTTAAATACATCGCAATTTAAACAGTGCACAGTATACCTACACAAATTAAACTTTCACCATCACTAACGTTCTTGCTTCTATAATAGATGGCAGAGGTTTCGGCTGTTCTTTATCGAGTCTTTATCTTTATCAACTCTTGTTCACCAATTCCACTCTTCGCCAAGTGATTTACGTGCAGCAGATGTTCTTATAATGAATGATTTATTTTCTTTGCTTTTAAATTTAAGCCAACAGTTTTTGCTTCCCTCTGGTTCCACCTAAAAATGGTATTCCAACAAGCTGGAGTATTTGGTAGCAGTTTTTGTAAGCAGTTGAAGAGACATGGCCATAATAGACGATTCTTCGTTTATCCTACATGAGAAAAATAGTCATTTCAAAAATTTATGGAAATTAACTAGTAAAAAGTTGTATGTCTTAATTTTTGGGTATCTGTATTGCATGTAAACTACACACCATTGAATATTCATGTAGGCAATTATTTTTTTTGATACTAAAAATTTCAGACCTCGTTAAAATGTTAACGACTGTTTATAAAATGTAAAAATAGTTCATTCTATATTTACTTGCCTATAAGATGAAAAAACCCCAGTATTTTTAATAAAAAAATATTTTTTTCCACGAAAAGAATTGAATTATTAATTTGAAAAAGAACAAAAATTTTGTTTGAATTGAAATTGTCTCACACCGTGTGGAATCCTTCTAGAATGTAGGGGAAGGATGTCGAGGTTGGCGCACCCAAGCATTTTTTATTTTATTTACAAATTCAATTTAATTTAGTAGTTGTGACCAACATGGTGCTGTAGCTAGTACATTTTGTTATTATTTGGAGGGTAGAAGCATTATAATGTTTAAAGGAAACTTGCTTATTATTATTAATTATCGTGAATTAAAAATTTAATTATGTTGCAGTTATCCCTTTATTCCATTGGAGGTACATTATGTAGACATACTTTTAACCCTCAATACACGCCAATGACTGAAATATTTCTGTAAAATTCAATATATGACAATAGAAATATCACTATCACTAAAATAATGTTCTTATTGTAAGATTATGTTTTAATTGGGTACAATATTATAATAAAACTCCGTGATACTGTCTCTAAATTTTACTCGCTTCGGTAATATGGTTATCTCTAGACTAAACATTTTTAACCATCCAAATCCCAAACAGCCCTCTTCACCCTTCACCTCAGTCGTATATATTTTATGAGGACGGTGAAAGAGATCGGATAACTAACATCGTATGTATTCGAAATTATATTCCATCTCAGTCTCGCAAAATAAAATATAAACTCGGCCATCCCTGATCATTTGGTCTGTCCTCAGACCCTAAATATATACTAATCAAGAAATTAAAAAGATATTTAAATTAACTTGAATCAAAACAACTTATGCATTAGCTAATAATGATAATAATACGCAAGAAAAATAGAATATAACATTATATAGGTACACAACAAAAATTTGGTCCTAAATTGATATACCCAGCTTAAAAGTTTTATAAAATTGAACTTTTTATTGTATATTATTAGTATAGAGACACCAAAGCAAAATAGAAGCACCTTTCTCCAAAATAAACACTTATGTATACCAAAATCCACGGTCTACAATATATTGTTTGCCCTGTGTCGCCATATTGAATTTTATTTGACAGGTCACTGGATTGCCTAATATTGTAATATTGACATTCGACTTCTAGTCAGTAGCGAAACGTTTTCACATTTTGTAGGTTATCACAAAATAACTTTATTAAAAATGTATTTATCGTATATATACCTAGTTTAAATAAAACTTATTTGGGAATGAAGACAGACAGTTGGCAAACTTCATGTGGCTTCTTATTATATGAAACGGGGTCTACTTCAATATATCATTTATCCAAGATTCGAATTAAGCAAATCAGTGAATTCGTCCTATGGTTCAGTGAAATTAGAACACTCCCGACCTTCACCTTGTACTAAAAGTTGTAACGTTGAATAGATATTGTTTTACAAATCAATAGCACTCGAAACGCAAGGACATATTCATTTGGTACAGGAAATTAAATTTGCATTAACTGTTATTTTTTTATTGTTACTTATTCTAGACACGAAATGTAGATTACACTTTTGCACATTACGTTTCAATATTTAAGTAAATTTGTTTGCAAATTATTCATTATTTCCCACATTTAATTTCGAGGAAAAAATATCTCAGTTGCTACTCCTCAAGTTCCGCCAATGTATTCCTTCTTTGGTGTCATTAGTCGTAGCCTATTAGGGTTATAAGAAGTAACGTTGTGAGCTTTGAGTTGTTTTTGAGTCGCAGCTCTCTACTCTCTACAATTTTTTTCCGTTGCTTAAATTTTTTTCTTTCTCATTTTACTTTGTCTAGAATCGTTGCAGGATAAAACTTACTACTGGAAAATTCGCTTAAATGCTTCCAAAAATAGTTGTACATAAACCGACACATTCCATAAGTCACTGGTTATGTTTATTGATATTTATTTGATGATGTAACAGACTCATAGGCATGCGATATAAACGATTTTATAATGTAATTGAAAGGGAAGGTCAATAAGTAATTAAATGAGTAATTTTTTTTATTTTAGTATATTTTTAATGGCACGAGCGAAATTAGATTTAAGGTTTAATTTATACAAGGTAGCTAGGCAATATTTAGAGCGAGTCTAATACATTTTATCGAAATTGACCAAAAATTAGTTAAGGCTGATGACATTGAAGTTAAAATCAGTAATTTTAAAAACAAAAAACTACATTTTATTAAAAATAGTGAATAAAATATTGAAATGTACAGGGTATTTCGAAATGCATGTTAAAAAATTGTTTTAAAAGGTTTTTTCTATGTAAAAATTTACTCAACCCGCATGTTACATTATAAGGGGGTGAAATTATCAACCCTTAGTTTATTTAATATCGAATCTTTTTTTCGTGATAAAGTTTTTGATGTAAAAATAATGTTTTGACTTATTTTACGTCCGTTCAAGTATTTAAAATTTTGAAAGCGGTACTATAATTAGAAAACAGTTTTTAAAGTTTCCCAAGGCAACTGATATTTTAAATAATATTTTTATTAACGCTTATTTCAATTTTGTAAAAAATATTTGATATTTAATGAAGTAAGAGATGATCATTTCAGGTTTTAATCTCCTTTAGAAGTAATAACTCGAACGGGGGTATGTTGAGGAACTCAATCACGTCCTTTTGCTTACATGTATACCTTCCCAGTAGATGAGTAACGCGGGTATCACTATAGATATAGGGAAAACAATGTGTTAGAGAGAGAGAGAGAGAGAGAGAGAGATAAATACGAATAATTTCTTAAGAAAATATAAACCCAAAATATTTTTGACCACTATATAAAAGACATTACTTAGTATAAATATGATTTTTTTTCAAAAATTAACTGATATTTTGGTTTTTCCAAATTTCCTCTGTTCCTAATTACCCGATTAACTTGCTAGACCCCTCATTTTGTTTGTATTTTAATTACCTACGATTTATCTATATACAGTATGGAAACCACTTATGGAATAAAATTCTTTATGTCATTATTTTAGAACATTATAAAAAATGCCGAGACACGTCAACTTTTGAATTGAGTTGTGCGTTATGTAAACATAAATGTAAAGGTACAGGGTGATTCACGCAAGTATGCCATTGTCAGTGTTTTTTTTTAATGAAACACCCTGTATATTTGCATGTTTTTGAAAACGATTGCAACAAACTAAATAATGTTTGGTCAATTATGAATTATACAGGGTGAAATTTTTATTTTTACAGTTATTAAACACATACATAAAATACCTGATGTATTTGATTTTAATACATTAAAATAAATGCTCAAAATGTTCTCCACCTAGTTGTTGGCAATAGCACAGTCTCCTATAGAACTCCACCTTAAATTTGTTTAAAGTTTGAGGTGAAATATTCCGTATTACTGTAGTTATCCTGTCTGAGGTCTACAATGCTAGTTGGTTGTGTTGCATATACTTTGTTCTTGAGATAACCCCACAAAAAAATCTAACGGCGTAAGGTCTGGAGATCTAGCAGGCCACTCAATAGTACCTCTTCGTCCAATCCATTTATTGGGTAAGATTTCATCTAAATAAGTTCTTACCATTAAAGCATAATGGGGTGTTGCCCCGTCTTGCTGGAACCAAACATTTTCATTCGGTAAGCTAGGATCTATTGCGTTGGGATATAAGTTTGCCAACCCAAGAATTACTTCATTTCTAAGCAAATTTAAATATTTTTCAGCTGTCAAATTTCCATCTAAAAATATAGGACCAATAATATGGTCGCCTATGATACCAGCCCAAACGTTCACCATTTGAGGGTACTGAGTATGTGTCTTACGCATCCAATTAGGATTTTCTGCTGACCAATATCTACAGTTCTGTCGGTTTACCGCTCCATTCAATGTGAATGTTGATTCGTCAGAAAAAAGAATAGTACCAAGAGCTATCTTATTTCTGTTCAGCTTATTCATCAATCTTTCGCAGAAATCCATTCTACGATCTGGATCGTCTTCTGTTAACTCCTGCACAAAAGTTAATTTGTAGGGATGAATTTTTTCTTTATGAAGACATCTTAGAACAGTTGTATGACTAACATTATTTTCACGGGCAATTTGACGTATACTTGAAGTTGGGTTCTCTTCGACACTTAACAAAATATCCACATTCACATCATCTTCAACGAAGTGTGGTTTTCTTTTCAATGGTTTAACATGTCCAAGTTCTCTGAATTGTGCATGAATTTTAGACACAGTACTTTGTGAAATATTAGGCAATTCGGGATACCTGTGATTAAATAAGTTTGCCACTTCAATTTGACTTCTGCAGTTATCCCCGTACCCGATCATCATCAAAATCTCAATTCGATGAGTCTCAGTTAAATATTTCATTGTTATGTCGACAAGGAAAGAGTGTTTGACAAAGATTTTACTTTTTCAGTAAAAACTGTCAACACATCAACAACTGACAGAATAGAAAACAATCCACATCATTTACCGATTTAAAACAATCCACATTATTTACCGATTTTGTTTAATTATTGGCGTTTTTAGGCAATTTTTAGGTATTTATGATAAAATTGATGGGCGTAGCAGGTTTTGTTTAATATTACAAATACGTCTAATAATTAGTTAGCTTAGATTTTTGATAAATCCATATTTAGCTAATTTAAAAAAGTACCAAAATTTCAAGTGTAATAAATTATTAATTTTAAAATTTCACCCTGTATAATTCATAATTGACCATACATTATTCAGTTTGTTGGAATCGGTTCATTAAGAGGATTTCAAAAATATGCAAATATACAGGGTGTTTCATTAAAAAAAACAACACCGTATATTGCATACTGGCGTGAATCACCCTGTACATTTAAATATATGTTTACATAACGCACAACTCAATTCAAAAGTTGACGTGTCTCGGCATTTTTTATAATTTTCTAAAATAATCACATAAAGAATTTTATTCCATAGGTGGTTTCCACACTGTATGTATAACATTGCGATTACTTGAATGGTGTGAGATGGGAATATTTTCTTGTTTTTTTTTTCTTTTATCAGCAGCTGAATTATTTTTAATTATTATTTGAAATAGTAATATTGCGGTTACTAATCGAATGAAATTAAGAATTGTTTCTTATTATTAGAACTATCGAGCTTGATTTTAATAATTTCAAAAAACGTCATTGGAATCACTTCAAAAAATTGCATATATCAGATATCTTGTGAATGCGACAAATTCTATTTAGGTGAAACATCTAGACCATTGAAAGTCCGAATAAGTGAACATAAAAAATACATCAAAGATAGGGAGTTCTTTAAGTCAGGTATTTGTAAACATGCTTGGGAAGAGGAGCATAAAATTCAATGGGAATCGACAAAAATAATATTGAAAGAGCCCAATAATAAAAGACGAAAAATCAAAGGAAGTGCTTTAATACAACTAAATGCAGATAAATGTGTAGCTAGTATTTCAGTCGAATGTAGTCAAATTTGGTTACCAATGTTAGAAAGAGAAATTTCCAATAATCAATTACCTGCGTTATCAGGATAGCATCATAAGTTTTTATCCAGGTTTTCTTATGATTTATCATTGGAATAGTTGTTAATCGATACACACTTCAATACACAAAATCACCCAAACTGAGTTATACATGTTTTGAAACCAAAAATGATCATACACAAAAAAGTAACAACAAACGCGTTTTATTAACAACATTTCCAAAATAAGCTAAAAAAAGCGCTATCCCAATAAAAACCGTTCCTGGAACGTGCACTTCACTGGATTCCATTTCTAGTAGACTATCATATCGTTAGAATGTCATAAAATAAAATATTTTATTTCACATTTTACCAGAGGTGTGATCTACTATGAATGGACCTTAATAAAATTTGACAACAAAGTTTTGTAGTCTTAAACTTCAAAATATTATTGATTGTCTAGTTGTCATATTTTTTTCGTTGTGTCAGATAGGGACCAAAAATTATTTTATTAATTTTATTACTAGTTAATCTTGACAACGGTAGCTGGAACGCTACCGAAACGTCGAAATAAAAAATAGAAAACATTATTGTGGTTTGTTTCCCAAAAGAATAAGAGAAAAAAGAATAAGTAATGCCACAAGGAACTTACAGAAGATATTAAATTATAAATATAGGAAAACACATTTTACTCAACTTGTGCTTGAAATAAAATCGTACTTTATTAACTGAACCATTTCTTTATTGAGATTAATTCAGATTCTAAATATAATTTGTGTATGGTTCCATTCAAAAAAAATATTTTTCACTTTGTATAAACTTACCGCCAATTACAAACACCGTCCAAAGTTTGTTAAAAAATTAGACACATTATTTTGAAGTCAGCAACAGAACAGAATAACCGCACTAAAACCATACACAACACGTAAACATTGAAAACAAAACACAAAAAATTAAAAAAAAACTTATCGACACAAGGTTGTGTTCGAAATGAAAAGCTGCGACTGATAGTGTTTTTGGCGCGATTTTATTTCTTGTGCGTGCGTCCAGCGATCACGGAAATTTGTGCGCAAAGTTAAATCTAGTGTATAGTCTAGGAATTGATATTAAAATTATCTACGGTAAGGAATTTTTATATCTAAACATTTAGAAATAGTAGAAAAGTGATACAATAAATAATAGAGCTTTATTGTCATGATACGTAAGCCATTGTGTGATTTTTAACACCCTCTTCCCTTAAGAGTCCTAAGACTCTTTGTATGAAGTATTTTGAAAGGGTGTGACTCTAGTCCTGACGCAGGCAATATTAAATATGAAAAAATCTTTGGAACAATAATTATAGAGAATTTGGCGAACTACAACTTTTGTTATCAATGGAAATACGATTGAAAGCATGGGAAGTGAGATATTTTCAAAAATAAACTTTCGATTTCCACCTAAGACACAAGAAAAAGGCCGCGTTCATCACATCGTAGCGCTACTGGGGCGCTAATCAATTTCCTGCTTAACTCGTGTTTTGTAAACTGATCAGTAAGGCGTGCCATTTTGGTATTTAATAACATCGTTTTAAAAACAAAAATATCTCTTCTTTCAAAAATGTTTATTTCCTAATTATTCTGTTGATGATTTAAAATTATGTTTTTCATAATAATAATACAGGAATTTTAATTATGAAAAACATAATAGAAATTGCCGATTTAAAATTATGAGATACATAATAAAAATTCATGAATTAAAATTATGAAAAACTTAATAGAAATTCAATTTCCATTATGTATTGAGGTTGCCTATAATAATCTAATGCAAGTACCTGAAATCGGATAGTAAATGCTGTGGGAAATGCATTACTGCAGAATAGGCAACCTCAATACATAATGTAAATTGAATTTCTATTATGTTTTTCATAATTTTAATTCATGAATTTTTATTATGTTTTTCATAATTTTAAATTGGTAATTTTTATTTTGTTTTTCATAACGGAAATACGTGTATTATTATTATTGGAATCATAATTGAAATTCAAGTATTAAAATTATGAAAAGCATAATGGAAATTCAAGAATTAAAAT
>CAJUYG010000606.1:76200-118477 GCA_910591675.1 Galerucella calmariensis
CTCAATACATAATGGAAATTGAATTTCTATTATGTTTTTCATAATTTAAATTCATGAATTTTCATTATGTATTTCATAATTTTAAATTGGCAATTTCTATTATGTTTTTCATAATAGAAATTCCTGTATTATTATTATGATAGAAATTCCTGTATTATTATCATGGAAAACATAATTTTTATTCTTCAACAGAATAATTACGGAATAAAAATGTTTGAAAGAAGAGATATAAGTATATTTTTTCCCCTTTTAAAACGATGTTATTAAATACCAAAGCGGCACGCCATAGATCAGTTTTGATGGTTGTGGTAGAGATCGCCATTTTTTCAACAACTTTATTCCTTGCCCTGCAACTTATCCTTAACATTCAATAAAGTGGAATTTCAAGTTATATTTCGTTGATTCATTTGACGTACAAATTAGAAATTGCTAACCGGAAACAAAAATAATTGCATTTTGCGTACTGAATATGAAAAAAAAAACAAGTTGAAACAAAAGATCCTGACAGAGATAATAAGGATAACATCCACTATCCCAAAGAAATGACTTGCCCTATTTACGCGTATATCCATCAAATGGCTTTCCATTAATTTTATTTGGCGAGTGGAAAATCTAGGTTAACAGTAACCGAGACTTTCCGTCGCCTGAGAGGTGTGGGAAGCGGTGGAGGGAACAAAGAAAAATAGCCCTAGCTCGGTCGGGTAGTGCGGGTGTGTTCTACGTTTACGTAGCATCAATAACAAGTTTCCACAATTCCTAGTCAGTGACATGGGGTGGATTTTTTTTAGTACGCGAATAATAGATTTACAATTGTCATATTTAAAGTCCATTTTCCACGGAGCGAGTTGACGCTGCAACTCGAAAAAGTTGCATGCAACTTGGCGTTTTTTTTTCGTTGGGAGCGTCGGTCGCATGAATTAGAACTTGCTCTATTTTCGAGCGAGAAATCTATGCGACTTGGTAACTTTTCTGGGGGATTTTGTCGCACCATCTCAAAATTTCTGTTGGCTCCTCCGCTCTGACATTGCTGTCACTGTCAATCAAGTTGGCAACACGTTTCGTTTTCCCTATGTCTGGATGAGTTGCAGCAACAAACTATCGATATGCTGATTGTACTTTTTCACGCAGCGATTTGTCCCAGCAACAAGTCGCTGCGATTTGACGCAACGTGGAAAATGAACTTAAGTCAAGCTTGTTATCGATAGATGTCAAGATGATAGTATCATATAAAAATTACTTTACCGTTCACTAAAAACCTTAGAACATAAAACAGACAGGAAGGAGCATTTACCAAATAAGGCGTACTGTTTGTATAGGGTATGGGATGTGTGAAATTTTAAAATTGTAGCTTATTGAGATGTATTAAATATGAAACTATAAGCTTTCCTATGTCCTATACAAACAATATTGTCTAGGAACAATGAAAATACGAATATAGAATAAAACTTTTGATAATATTTTCGTTTAAACTTATTTTCATAAAAAAAAACTACATAAACAAGGCATGTTCTTTTATTCACCGGTAGATCCACCAATCGACCAACTGCGTTTTTATATTCATTGGTGGATTGTAAATTGAAGAAATGACGCGTTCATTTACCACTGTTGCATCAACCAAAATTGCAAACCACTCCACCGTTGTATCGAGGTGGTGGATAACTTTGGTGGCTCACAAAATGACAGCTTAACCTCAAAAAACTAACGATTTTTTGAAGCAGTCGAAGAAATGGACGAATTAATTAAGAAATAAATTTAAAATGTGGTAACAAGGTATTGACGGCGCTATTAACAGCGTCAGAAATTGAAAAAAATTCAAGTGGAACTATCAGATGAACTGATAATAACAACAATCAACTTAGAAATAGATTGTCAGTGGTCAGATGATTTAAATAACAACTGCGTTTTTTTATGTGCCACTGATGACTCCAACATGTCGTTGCAGCGGAGACTGACGTCATTCAACCAATGGTGAATAAATGATGTAAAAAAACGTGCCTACAATCTACGTCAGTAAACGTCAACTTCACAAATGAGTCATAACTAGGGTGTTGCAAATGGCGACTTCCGTCACATTTCGTTATACAGCTAATGAGTGACACGACTTCTTCTTGTCTGTTTTATGTTCTAAAAACAAGCATCTACCTCTCGGGCGATGTGCCCCGACAGATAATTAATTACAGTTCCAAAAATTATTCTCTAAGAGCTTTTGGACGTACTGATGAGGGGCAAATACGCCGAAAACGGTATACAAGTAATATTGTTCCTTTTATAATTACAAACCCCGTTTGTATGGGTGAAATTTGTTTTTGGTCAACACCCTGTGTACTGTGCTATTACTGACTCCACAGGTAGACGCTATATACTTGGGCTTGGACTTAACCCTCCAATTTTTATCAGTCTAAGAGCTGTTTCACACGGTACTGATTTAAGAACTGAACATTTAGTGCGGGATAATATTGGAAACAATATTGTTTACAAGAAAGTTGACTGTATGATAAAGTAAATGAATTTGTTACTGAATTTAGTACAAGCGCATGCGCATAGTAGCTTGAAAATAGGTCAATAATGATCAATATTGGTTTGAGAGGTTCCTACATTTTTTTGCTGATCTGTAGTGGATGTATTAAGAAAAAGCGATGGAAAAAGAAAAATGTTTATATTGGGAAGTGCGGTTAAATTTGTTTTTGATTTCAGTTATGTTAACATAGAGTCGGAAAAACTGCAGCTCTAAACATATCCTTTCTAGTGCGTTATTTCGAGCATGTTTATGTGTATAATCATTATGTTTCACGCAGCATATAAACAAGGATATGATTTGTGCAATTCAATTTTCAATTTTATTTACAACTATTTATGTAATGCCATCATTACTGACGTTTAAAAAGTCTGAAACTGACATATTACCTACTTTCACTTCCCACCCACGGGTGGGAAATTTTCCACCCGTGAGAGGATTTTTTTCTATTTATTTTGAGAGAAGATGTCTTTTTTAAGTTTTTTAAATAAAAAGTTCATTTACCTATTTGATTTTATTGAGACTTATAAGCACTCTTGACAACATTAGCACTTCTTAAGTTCTTTAGGATTAGTAAACACAAAATTAACAAGAACTGAACTTTTCAAACAAAGGATTAATAATTTCTGTATGTACATATATTTAGGGATTATTGATATTATTGAAATTGATCGTTATGGTCGAACTATTGTGAGATGCTACAGAAACCATTAACCCATGCGTAATTTCTTTGCTTGAAAAGTTCAGTTCTTGTGGTACAGATGATGAACTCTTCATGGTGACTGATGAAGGATTGGAGGAAGTAGTTTCGCCAGAGAGCAGATTAGCAGTCTTCGTTTGATTGGAGAACGAAGTATCTACATAGCCTACCGCCACGGTACTCGATTTCCATCCTCCCAATATCTTTAATTGTAGAACATGTCCTCCATTGTTTGTGAACAAAGTTGCTGCTGTACGCCGAAAACAATGCCCGGTATACCCGCCGACGTTATTTAGTTTCAAAAACGATGCTATTCTTTTCGGAAATTGCGATATGGAATTGTGTCCAAAGACTTGATTGGTAATTTTTCCAAATCTCATTTGCATGAAAAACCTCTCATTTTGAATTCGTGAACGGAGTTCCATATATTTTTTTACAATTTCAACCCATTTAGTGTTTAATATCAGAAACGATCGTGCTTGATATGTTTTTGTGTGAGGAATGATGATGCTGATCTTTTCTTCCAAAATATCAATATCTTGGACTTTCATCTTAAAAAGTTCATCACTTCTGCAGGCTTTCGAAAGCCTAATTACCAAACCAACCTAAAATGTTGAAAAATATTAATAAAAATAACTATTTTATTAGTGTTAAAATAATAACCTTCAGAACAAGAAATTCTTCTGGTGCTTCATCTATAAGAAAGTATCAACATTTTCTTGGGTAAAGGTATTTGATTTCTTCGGTTTATAATTGGCATTTTGCCTTTTTAAAAAAGCCATTAATTTTCCATATTTTGATATATTATGTCAACCTTGATAATTAAGGTTGTTTTTATCATGGAATACGTAGACCATAAGGTTGACGATTTCTTAGTCTTAGCCATTTCACTGAAGTAGGCAAGAATTATGTTTTCCGATGCAGCTTTTGGCGCACCAATCTCTGTACGTATTATATGCTTTATCATACCTCGGTCTACTTTTTTGGGGCATAAGATTTCCTTCAGCTTTCTCCGCTGCTTCCTTTATGTCTGGCGGTGTGCATTCCAACTCTATATTCGACATTTTATAAAAAAATGAAATTACACGTGATTACACGGTCCGGACACTGACAAGAGCTGACAAATTTGAAGTGTTTATTAAACACCCGCCTACTCACTATTGGGCAAATAAGTTATTTCTTGTTAGTTATCATCATCATTCTATGGTTTTCTTTGTAATTTTATTGTTGACGTTTGAGAAAAAATAATGAAAAATTTGCTTTTTTCCGAATTTTTGTTTAGAAGATTATAGTTGTAAATAAAATAGCATACAAACCTCGGTGGAAAGTTACATCACTGTCTCGAGATATTAGTTCTCAACTCTCTCGACAGTAATGTAACACTTCCCACCTCGGTATGTAATATACTATTACATGTTCCTTTGACCATGACATATTTAAGTTTTCAACAAAACTCAAAGGCACGCTACAAAATAAAAGCAATTTTATTTATTTCTAAGAGCTCATCCATATCTCAAATGTGGTTGTATGGAATCAAACCAATGGTTCAATAAAACTCAAAGTCCAAACCACAAAATTTAATAAAAGTTTCTCAAAAGGACACTTATGATGTGCTACTAGTTTCGGTACAATATTACCATCATCAGGCTACAATATAAAGAGAAAAGGTAAACTTAATACATGAAGATCTTACAAGATTCTGTTAAAATAATTAATCAAGAGTTGTTAATAGATATAAAATGAATATGAAAATAATATTAAAGTTAATAATACAAAATTGAGAATATTACAATTGTGAGAAGCACTGTATAGTTTCCGACCAATTCGATCGAGCTTTCTGTTCTACAGTTATTGTCATTTTAATGACGATTTATTATAATTCTGGTAAACACGCGATTCGACAGGTTTGTTTGTATGTGAAAAAGTAATCAATTGCAAACAATCGTTATATAGAGATTTATGAGAAGAGTGCTGAAGAAAACAATCTGCTATAATATTGGGGATTCCGTCACAATTTGGGATTATCTTCTCTTTTCTACTACTTCCAAGTTCCAAGCTTTGTAGAATCCTGTCCTCAAAATATAAATAATCGACCCGAATGTGTCTCCTGTCTGAGTTACAGAATGTTTTATTTAAAAGTTTCAAATTCATTTTTACTCCTCCCTATAATGTTAACAACGTACTTTGACACTGTTTTGAAGGACGTTACAATTACCAAAAAGGTATCGATTGTTCTTGACGACGGGCTATCCCAACATTATTTCCAAAATTTGGATAAATGTTTTCTCGTGTTCCCACAATTTGTATGATATATTCAGACTCCATAATTTCTCAATCTCTAACCAAGTTTTCTGTTACTCTGTTACTGCAGAAGACTTTTGGCTTCGTTATATTGTATAAAATTTTATTTGCTTCCTTCTTTTTTATTGTTGATGCTCAGTATTCGCTAATAAAGAGGTCAACGTTCTTCTAAGAAAGTTCCAGTATACTCCTTAAAGTTCTCAAAGTTCAGAAATTTAGGAGGGTTATGTTTTTTAATTGATTAACAAATTTTGCAACAAGTGAAGAGATATCTATGCAAAATAAGCTATGAATAAAAAAACTATTACGCGACACAATGAAAAATGTTATAAATGGTTTGTTTTAGTGACACTCTGTTTTCACCTGTCGAGGATTTATTTATCAGATATTAAGGTAAGATGTTATGATTGAAGTTATCTTATCTGCTCGCTATATTTACTCACATTAGTTATCGCTATGTTAATCAGAATTTGAAAAATTTTCTGTCATCACTTTTTGAAGCACTTTAATTGGAAAAAAAGTAATCTCAATTTTTGATTTTAGCGCCAGTTAACAAAACGATAAATCTAATTAAATTTCAAATTTCGACTTGAAATATTTGGTGACCCATATGATCTTTAAGAATGTAATATTTAGATATAATAGTATATTAAAGTATAAGTGGATATTAAGGTCTTTAAAACACGCGCGAATAGAGCAAGTGTTTTATAGACCAGTTATCCACGAATACTTTACGCTATTTTTTTTTGTTGGTGCACTTTGAAATGATAAATACTGGTCGATAACTACTACAACAACAAGAAATGGAAATCATAGATGGAAATAAGAACTAAATGTCAAATATTGAATAGATGAGGCTTTTACTTGATGTAGATCCCGGGGCCTATTCTGTAATCAGTAACGATGTCGTTCGTGGACGATTATCGTTACTGAACGACTTTATATATTCAGTATCGTAACGACCGCTGTTAGATAACGACAAAATGGCTGATATTATGTCGTTGACGAACGTCAGCTATGCAGCAGTCGTAATCGGGTTAGCAAGTCTTTGGTTAAGAGGTTTGTTGTATTTTTTTCCCAATATCTTAAAAACATTGTTCCTTATACAAAGATCATATTTTATTTAAGATCGATCAACGGCTACGTATTGTTTTGGATGAATTGAATAGAAGGTAAATTCATATAAGGGTTGAAAAATAATCTAAACTATAGATATGTAATATTTTTAGACAGACACGAAGAACTAATTTTCGTGTCTTAAGAGACCGAAGTAACCCCCTTGAGTTGCCTGAGGAAGTGTTCCGGGAGATGTATCGAGTAAACAGTGAAGCTGCCTATGAATTATTCCAGGACTTGTTACTCTATTTGAATCATGGTAGTCGTAATACTAGAACACCTCCCATAGTTAGGTTTTTCACAACCATTCATTTCTTAGCTCATGGGAATTATCAAAAATCTATGGGTGTAGATTATTTAAATGGGTCATCACAATCTAACGTTAGCCGATCAATTTGTTGTCCATGAAGGCTTCATTTGTACTCAATTCATCCAAATAAATTATATATTGTGACCTTGTTGTCTTAATGGACCGACTTTTAACTTTGTCCTTTTCCATAATAAAAGTTACGTGAATGTCAATCAAAAATCCTTTCCTAACCTAACAAAACAGCTACAGATGTCAAAAATGATACCAACCTTTATAAAATTGTGAAAATATTATCGTTATGTTTTGTCCCTAGATTTAAACGTAACGACATTATTACAGAATCTAACTTTGAAAAATTATCGTTAACATAATAATCGTTACCGTAACGACGTCGTTGCATAACGACAAGTTACAGAATAGGCATAGAATAGTTATGAAATCAAACAATTTTATTTTGTAAAATCTACATTGTAATTAAACATAAAGTGACGCGTTTCGCTAACACAGTAGCTTTTTGAACGTTTGAAGGTCCTGTCAAATCAATAATAAAAAAATTGTCATAGACATGATTTAGACCATAGATTTAAGACTTCGTTTCTCGAGTTGTTGATGTTGCCACGGTAACTTTAAAACATGCGCGTTTTTTAAAGTTCGATTTAAACACGCTGAGGCGTGCTTTAAATAGGTTCACCAATAAAAAAAATTACTTTTGAAAAGATATTCAGTGGCGCGATATCAGGGTTAGTGTCAACGTTTATCCCTTAGAAAAATAAGTTACGCCACAGGAACCAATATCTTTTAATTTGTTTTTATTTTCTCTGTTCATTTTTGGTTAAAAAGTAATCACCTTTATGGAGCTAAAATGAAGAGAACTTTTAACACTCTTATTTCGGTAATTAAGCACTTTAGTGGTTAAAGTTCGTATATCAAAATTTATCAAATATAACGACACTCTCTGGGGTAGAGCGTTGTCGGTGGAATGTAGTAATACCAAAAATTTTTAATAAATCTTTCAGTTTTATTTTTAAAGGAAATAAAAAACCACATAATTTCTCTGCATTTTATTTCTAAATACATTTCTTTATCTTTCATACAATTGTCGATACTATTTTACTGAAACCACAGTCTTTGATATCTTATTGTTTTTAAAACTATATAGTATAATATAAGCGATACTAGAAATATTTTATATCTCAAGGAACATTAGTGAACTAAAGGTACTTTCGAGTTTCGTTTGCTCTTAATATTTTGAAAATATACATGGAACATCAAAATTTTACGGTTACATAAAATGTAACAGATGTGATTTTGAAAATACTAACATTTAAATAGTGATCAAGAACATATACACATTGAAACAGTGAAGTTATTGATGATACATGCTAACATTGAAACTCTTTGTTTTGTAATGTATGAGCAAAAAGACTAATCACTTTTTGGTTACACTTTTTTGCAACTGAATTTTTATTTTGGATTATTTGAACGGTTATAATGATAATAATAATAATAATATTAGAAAAACTTAGCCATATAATTATATAATCGTCGCATTTATCTATTTATTAATTATAGTGGAACAGTACACCACATCTTGATATATTATCAATTCAAATTTAACCACAAACCATGTATATCCTTAAGTAGTTTTATTATCTTATCACCAGTTTGAAATTAATGTCTCAGTATATAAAAAAAAATACGTTAATGATATGCACAAACAAAAATTAACCCCTATAGTATACGAACAAATGAGAATAGACATGATGACTGATTTTGAAAAGCTGCTCCACGATGTTTATACGCGTGAGCTATATTCAAAAAACTTTCAAAAATAAAGGTTTTCAAAGGACCAATTGACGCTTTTAACACAATTCAAATTTCGCACCAAAACGCTATGGCGTCTCTATGACATCACACTTCAGTAAATACTGCAAATAGTAATTCCACACTGTTTGCAAATTAAAAATATGTT
Source organism: Galerucella calmariensis (assembly GCA_910591675.1). NCBI lineage: Eukaryota > Metazoa > Arthropoda > Insecta > Coleoptera > Chrysomelidae > Galerucella > Galerucella calmariensis. The sequence continues at coordinate 85,115 of CAJUYG010000606.1, forward strand.
TTTATTACTAATTTGAATTATTTTGTGTGATAATCTTGAATGCTATAACGAGTAAATATCATTTTAAAGGATGCAAAACCAGAAAATACGTTAATTAATCAAACGATATACAAAAGGTTGACGTCACAAGTTTGCGTTTTATAAAAAAAGGCGGATTGTTATGTTTTGTATTTAAATTAAATATAATCACCGTTGTAATGAAAAAGTGAGTGATTCCTTTAGTTTAGAATCTTTGTAGCCTATACAATTATTTCAGTAATTCTTAGTAACTGTCATCATGCCTATATTAAGATTTGTAATGGGATACACGCCGAAAAAAGCAAACTTAAACAATGTAATAAGGTTGAGATAGAGCAAATGGTGTAAGATGCGATAATTACTAAGTACCTTTAAGTTTACATTTAAAAAAACCTAAAATGCTAGTCAAAAATATGATGGTTTGGAAAAATTGACTGGCCAGCGAGTGTGTTATCTGCTTTTCTATTTTAAAATGAATTTTCATAAAATTCTTTCTGTCTATAGGGTTCTTGCTTAATGTACATGGTAACTAATATTTAAATATCAAGTTCGTTTTGGTTATGATTAACTTTTTTTTTCATTTTTTACAATCAAGCAGTAATTAACTTGTACCTAATTGTCCAACACGAAAAAAAGCTATCATTTTTATATGATTATTTCCCTCATCAAAATTGATTCCGGGGAATACAGCAAGACCTAGAATTATCAAAAACGCATTCTTAATATTCAACATTTATGGGCACAGGCCGCTGGAAAGCATTTTCTTCGCGCTTTCCAAGGACATATCATAAGTATATAGAGGGTTGTCATTTAAATTTTTGTAGGTGTTGAGGGGGGTGCGTTCCTTTTATGTCATTTTAGCTCCCCCCCTCTACCATAGAAAGGGTTTTGAATTTTTTTTGATATCTTTTACTGTACACGAGGTACATCCCATTGTAAGTTTTAAAATTGACACACTCTGTAGGTATTTTTCATAGTTGATTTATTTCGCAGACTATCTGTAAGCTAGGCAACACTTTAAACATATTATTATGTACGTTCATTTAAAAACGAGGAGTAATTTGAAAAGCCTTACTCACACCACTAAAAGTTACTAGATTAGTTACTAAAGGGTGTGTTCCGAAAACGTAGTAAACAGTCGTGTTCCAAATATACTAAATATGCCTTGATAGCAAAGACATTAGTCATAAGTCGATTTCTGCTCTGATCTGCAGTATATTTTTCAGATGCACCTACGCATTAAACAAATTGTAAGACTTTTTCCTGTTTCGTTTCTTATTCAAACATAAAAAGATTCACATCGACAACAAACAAATTATGGTCATTGTTGATGGTGGAGAATTACAGATAGTCAAGTGACTTTAATTTTTATATTTATTACAATTAAATTGAAAAGAATATGATAATTGATAATATGTTCTGGCAATAACAATACTACAAAATTAATAGCATTGTAGAGAAATATGCAATATTAATTTAAACATATCCAATAGTTATCTTTATGTTGCCGGATTAAGTGTAATAAACCACTTTTCAAATACTTCTGAGATACCTTCTTCCTTCTTTTTAACTTCAAAAACCAATAATGTATTTTCTACCAAACCCATTCTTTTCTATATTATTTTATATCTTCCATGGCATGTTCTTCCGATGAACTTTGACGATTTCTTCCCAAATAGGTATATAACAAATAAATAGTACCTACATCTGACTCGTCAAAAGGTGACACAGATAAATTTAATTTGTTTCAAGAAAGTCTGAACGTTTCTTTGAAGCTTGCAAAATTTTGTCCAGCACAGATATCATTTTTGTTCTTCGAACGACATTTTTTATTCACTCATCACAATTTTTCAAAAGTCCTGGTATTCCACCAATATTTTCTACACTATAATATAATGCTCCTCTACTTCAGTATTCCCTTAATACTCGCTAAACTGACTTTACTACTTAAAAAAAATGTAAAGTAATAATGTATCCACTGCTTGAGAATATTTCTGGTTTTTCATCCAATATTTATTTATTTATCTGTCAGAACTATCAAAAATGAAAACTATCAGCTGATGTCAATATTAAAAAGTGTTGTGTGAAACTAGGCTGAATCTGACCAATCAGAGGTCTACAGAATTGCCAACTTAAATTCAAATCACTCCTCCTGGTTTTTAAATGAGGTAAATTGTACCTTTAATAATTAAAAATACTCATATGAGTCAAAAATATTTATTTATTTGAAATTAAATGATCAAATATTTCTATTCTCGAGCAAATAGTTTTTTTCTGATAACTTAACAAGTTAAAAGTTTTATTCTTTTAGGTCTTGTTATATCACACCCGAAAGTATCGATAGTTTATCTTTTTTTATAACTTGTACGATAGTTCCGTTGAATAAAAGATTTAACTAATAATTAAAATGAATGCGGCTAATTTCCCGACCCGGGCGGCGTAAATCCATGATACGCCACTGTAAAAACGACATTTTTTATGTATCTTTTTAGTATTTAAAAAATACGTTATTTAAAATAAGTATTTTCATTCAAAATCGTTTGAGATTTATTTAAAACTTCATAATAATTTTGCATACCCATTGCTGTCATCACTAGAGATTTCAGATTTAAGTTTTATGGATAATTTGGACGTTAAACAATAAGGCGCGTCCACACTATGCCGCGATTTGCCGTTGGTAATGCCAATTGGCAAAGCCAGCGACCTTAAAAACGTTTACATATGTGTTGGCATTCATTTAGTTGCACAACGTTCGCCCACACCATTTGAAAACACGTGCTTACTGACAGACAGGTTGAATCACAGTTAAAGCCGCGAGATACCAATGGTTGGCACAACCCCACTTTCCGTTCTCATTGGCTTCATAGGAGACCGTATTTCATTGGCACTCCGCTGGCTTATTGGCAGGTGTGAACGGTCGCGTCTAGATCGAATCTAATTTGCCAATTGATAAAAAGCGGCATAATGTGGACGCGCCTTTAGGCATCCAGTATCTCACTTGATTTATTTTATCCTAAACACCGAACTATTTATAATTATGAACTAAATGTAACAGAAAGATATAATTATATAACTGTAGCCTATTTCTACGAGACCAACGAAATCTGCCTTCCTCTGCCTCTCATACGCGATCATATTTCACCAAACTTTCCTGGTTCGAGTCATGTCTGAGCAGGCACAAAGTATATGCTCTGATGTTTTATCATCTTCAGTACAAGTCTTACCATATTATGATTTAGACTGCAGGAGGAGTGTTTAGCAGCCTTGGCCATGCTTTCTTTACAAGGGAGTATGTTTTTTCATTGCCATCCAGACTACAATGACCAGATACCCATACCAAAAACACTTCGTAGAGTTTTTCTATTGGAAGAAATTTTGTTTAGCAGTTCAACGTTACACGGTAAGAGCTAAGAGCTTTTAAAGTTGCTTGGCTCTCTGAAAAAAATTTCGTTTTCATTTCAATCCCGGTAAAAAATGGAGTAGATATCCTAAGCAGGACACACACATCCAGCTTCTGGTCAAAAAGGATAGCCAAGGGTCAAATAACGCAAGTGATAGGATTTCTCACTGAGAAAATGTTTGCCAGATCTTTACTTATGTCTCTTTTGTTAGCAATGTTTATTTATCTTTTTGTGTTTCCGCATTTTCTGATTTTTAATGATCTAGGAAGATTTTTTTGGTTTCTCGCTCTTGGACACATACGATAATCATATACTTAATAATTGGAATATATTTTTTTTATCTCGTAATTGTCTCAAATCACGATTTGTTACTTCATTTTAAGCAATATTTTTCTATAAATAATTCATCATCTCATCTAATGGTACTAACTAATATCACAACAGTGTAATATTACGATATTAATTATAGAAAGTCATCCAGATGTTCTTGAATTCAATAAACTGAAAATATTTTTGAGTATGATCATTATCATCTTTACTGAATTTACACATTCATAAAAAAGGCAACACTGGCCATAGCACTGTCAAGTCTAGTTGGCTCAGGATATTTGACTCTAAAAATCGTCATCGAAGACAATAAGGACAAAATTCACCCAACTACTCACATTTTCATACACTCTTTAAAAATAGAGTTGAGGCATAAAAACACGGATCAACAACCAGCCAGAAGTAGAGCTTGAAACAGATTATACGTAGAAGTGAAGAAAAACTCTGATATGTTGTCCTGCTTTGTGCATGATTTTCAGGAATACATCCTTGTTTGTAGACTGAAATTTCAGCTTACTTCAGTTAATGAGATCTGAGATATAAGGGTCTATTGAATAAAAAAAAGTATTGGCTTCTACTTCCTCTTATTTAAGTATTTTCTCAGTATAACTTGAATAAAAGGTCAGTGACTACTTCATGTAAAAGGGATTACTTATGGCCATAAGCAAACTCTTCTGGTTTGAAGTAGTTACTTAAAATATAAGGATTTTTCCAGTACTGGCTTATTTTTATTTGAATAAAAATAAGATCTGTCTTAAATTAGTAAGTTATAACTTGACGATTTTTAAGGTACCTATAAAGCATCCTTTTTTCCTACGGTAGTTGCTAGTATATTGTTAAACATGGTGGACTTCATAAATGTTCGCAACAGGAAGAACTATAGGAAGAGAAGAAGCATCAGCCCAAGCAAATCTAAGCTCTTGTTGCGTTTTGAAAGTGAACGTGTAGACTATATTTCGGATTATTTTTTACCAGAGAAAGATGAATCCAGAGGAGGTGCACTTGCATCTCGGCAAAAGATGGAGATATTCCTACGATATGTTAGTGATACCGGATTTCAAACAGGTATTGGTGAAGATTTTGGCGTTCAACATACTACAGTATGCAAAACCATAATTGAAGTAGCTGATTGTATATTAGAAAAGGCCCACCATTGGATAAAATTTCCATCTAATCTAGATGCCATGGAAGAAGCAAGAATTAAATGGTCGAATCGATTCCAAATTCCTACAGTCATTGGTGCTGTAGATTGCACACATGTTCAAATTAAAAAACCACCAGAATTTGGCGATGATTTTATTAACAGAAAAGGATTTGCTAGCATAAATATGCAAGTAACTTGTGATGTTAATGAATTGATTACAAGTGTAGACGCTCAATGGCCTGGAAGTGTTCACGATTCCAGAATTTGGAAACAAGTTCCGTATATATTTCGGGGTAATTTCTGCCTTCTTGGAGATAGTGGATAATTGCTCCTTGGCTATTAACACCTTTTAAAAATCCTCAAAACCGAATTGAAGAATTATTCAATATCACTCACTCCAAGGAAAGAGTTGTAACTGAGAGAGTTTTTGGACAAGTAAAGCAAAGGTTTCCCATTCTAGGACATAAGGTTAAAAAATCTTTGTCAAAAGTTCCAAAAATTATTGTTTGCTGTGCTGTTTTACATAACATTAGCAAGCATTTACGAGAGGATTTGGAGTTTGCATTAGATGAAATGGAAAGTCCTGGAGGCTTCGATTACGTGAGTGATGAAGCTGAAAATAGTACTATTATCCGTCACAGTAAAGTAAACACTTGTAAATATAAGTAAGTAGGTACTCGATAAAAACGCTAGATTTGCCGAGGCGGCGTGAATAAAAGACAACTTAAAAGAACAAAAGTTGTTCTTTTCATAATTCCATAGATAACATTCACTCAAAACCAAAGAAAATTAGGTTATGTTGTTTGGAACCCAAAAAAATAAGTTCATTTCATTTCGAAGTCAAATCTATGTGATGCCTCGTACAGCACCTGCACCATAGATGCGAGCTCATTACAGATGTGATCTGATATTAACTGAGATCTTTATTATAAATGTGTATATTCTGTAAAGAGATACAAACAATTTTTATACAGAAATAAATCCAAACTTGGCAAACAATTTTGCAAACGAATGCTCGACTATGTTTCACTCTATGAAAATATTTGGCGTTTTGTTATACCTAAACAAAAGAAACAATAATTCAAATCGAAATTCACTTGTGTCTGGATGATTTTTTTACAGGCTCCTTATATAACAGAGTACATACAAACAATTTAATGATTAGGTGTATGATTGATCTTAGATAGTTTAGGCCAGGCGATAGGTGCAACAACTATAATGACAAAAATTTGTTATAAAGATAATTGTTTTTGCTAAATTCGTGTACTAGCGTATATTAGTTGGATACTTTAATAATTTCAAAGTGTAAAAAAGCAATTGTCAATAATGATAACGTGTTCTATTATACGGTTTGAGGTGAATTTACTGTAAAGGTTGTCCGGTGACAAAAATTCCTTACTTTGCGTTACTTACTTGAAAAAGGTTAATTGTAGAATCGCCCCTTTACACTGCAATACAATTAGGTTCTAAAGCATTCTTTGTATTTGTTGCGAAAGCATTTTATATTATTTGTCTAATAAATGTGTATCCCTGTAGACGATAAATCACAATATTTCCTAATTTACTATTAAAAAACTATTGTAAGAATAGATACAGACAAAATAGAGCAAGTTGAACATTTTCAGTACCTTGGAACAATAGTAGACGAAAACGGAACACAGGAAGCAGATATTAATAATAGAATAGTTAAAACTAACAAACTATACTATGCCATGAATACAAAATTTATCAACAAAAAAGAAATATCTAAAGAAACGAAACTAAAAGTATTCAAAACAATGTATCGACCAATACTTACATATGCATGTGAAACATGGGTGTTAACAGGACAACAAAAAAGTAAAATACAGGCGACAGAGATGAAATATTTGAGAAGAGTAAGAGGTGTAACTAAAGAGGATAGAATGAAAAACATAGATATTAGAAAAGTCCTGGGTATACAATCAACCTTAGAATTTGTAGAAGAAAGACAACTACAATGGTGGGGACATTTACAACGTATGGATGAACGAAGACCAGTAAAGAGAATATGGAAAGCAAAAATTGGAAAAAATAAAAAAAGGGGTAGACCAAGAAAAACCTGGGATAAGGTAATAGCTGGATTACTGGATAAAAGAGGAAGAAGCTGGATAGAAGCGAAGGACTTAGCTCAAAATAGGAAAGAGTGGAAAAAATTCGTGAAGAAAGAATAGCTGCAACACACCCTACACCACTAGGTAGAAGGGCTGTATATACTATTAAAAAACAATTTTTGTTAACCAACTTCTAATTTTAGAAAAGAAAATTAATAATAAACTCTTGGCGTTTATTCAGCTTTGAAAATAATTTTTCTCTGGCAGATCTATACCTGGTTTTTAAATTGATTTTGTTAATACTATTTCCAGAGCTAATTACATTTCTTCTAATAGGTAGTATATGATAAAAAAATACAGTGATGATGTGTACCCTGTTAACAAACAGCCTGCTTCAACTACTAACAATAATTGTACTCAAAAACACCCTTAAATTTTTAAAATCTAAAGCTCAATGTGGATTTTTCGGCCAATTGAAGTGTTTAGCTGAGGACCGCCATCATCTGATGAATCGGAATCGTGATACGGCCTTAAATTATCTACATCATCATCTTCATAGAGCTAAAAAGAAATAAAACGATATTAATTTATTAGATTTTCATTTTTAAATTTATTAGCAAACAATTACAGCTAATAACAAACTTAAAGCGGTTCGTATATCAAATAACTGATCAGATAAAGGGACGGTCCAAATATAAAGAATAACTCTGTACATATAAAACATTCTTTGAATTTTGCAAATCGAACCTTTTGTTTAAAAGTTGCGACGAGTATACCTAAAAGTGTACAACGCTTAGTTTTTGTGGAAAGTGAGCTCTTAAGGTACACGCTCAATTAGGCTTAAGTGGCACGAAGCAAATAAATAAAGATTTAATTAGAAAATAAAGTGAAGAGTTAAAATAAAGATGGGATCGTAGTGACTTGAATATAAACTCCAAAAGAACTAGATATATGGATATTGATAAAAAATAAAGTAGCAATAAAGCTGTAAAGGTGCTTCTAAACGGGCAACATTTTTAGTGCAATATGTAGCTGCAACACTGTGGCTGGCAACATTGCCAGCAATAACAGCCAGGCTAGGTAATATATTGACAATATTTTCAGTGTGTCCCGGCCATATAGATACAATCTACTCATCTTTTTCTTTATCTTTGTGTTTAAAACAATATAAGTCGCTGCGACGCGAATGATTTCGTCAGCCATTCTTACACGATTGTGTGGCCGTCTAAGAAACGAATTATTCTCATTAATGGGCCAAAGTGTTGCAAACAATATTGCCGAGATATACATGACAGATCCATGTGCTACAATTGAAATGTTGTCATGCTGGCTGGGCTATAGTTGCCAATATTGCAGCCACATATTGCACTAAAAATATTGCCCGCTTAGAAGGTGCTTTAGGCTATGAGAGCGAGCTGGGATAAATCGAACGACATTTATGAGTTATAGTGCCCTAACTATATTCTGAAAACCCGCGTGACTAAAATATTAAGAAAAATCTGACAATTTTAAAGAAAAACATCCAATTTGAGACACATATACAAACTAAATCTTAGATAATGTTAAATATCCAAGCAAATGTGCTTTATTTATAAAAGAATTCATCATACAATAATTTTTTATTAAATATTTAAACGATCGAGGTCATGCGAACATTTTAAGGTCGAATCATTTTGTGTGCACATTAATGATTTGTGTCTTAATTTCTATTATTAGAGACACACAATTGCACCAATTAGAAAAATGTTAACGTGCAAATATTTAACATGCTGTCAAGTCAACAATGCACTACGAAGGATCTTAAGATTCAAACCAATTTGCAAATAAACTAAATTCAAAATAGGACAAAAATATATTATTTCAAAAGCATAAAGTTTTTCAGTAGTTTAGTGTTAACTAGATTTGTTGTTAATAATTGTCAACTGCATCTTTTTCCAGGTATGGGGAACATTGAATGAACAAATATTCAGCATTTCTTAATGATGTTAAAAATTAAAAAGTATGATCTATTTAAGATAACAAAATCATTATATTTTGTTTTCTTACTGATTTCTCCTCTACTCAAAAATTTTCCTTCCTTTGTAACTCCCAATTTAAAGAAGATCCTATAAAAAATCCTAATAAAAAAATTGGGGTGAAATAGTTTTCGCTACTCATGCGCCGAATCCGCCCGTACTAATAAACAAAAATCTAATTCGTAGTTTTCACATTGTATATCAATCATTTTCCACATAAATAAATAAAAAACACAATGTGTTTCGTTTTTTTTACGCTATCTGCCTGCTTATTACATAATATAGGTTACGTAATTGTCTGGGACTTAAATGCCATTAAACATAATTCCAAACTTGTTAAATTAATTGAAACTTGAGGGTCATTTAAATGTTTTGCGAATAGACACACCCGTGCTCATTATTCTGCCATCTTTTTGTCCTATTTTTTAACAGAAATAAAAAAATTTATTTAACTTATAATGATGACAGGTTTACAAGGAGAAATATATACCGACATAAACCACATGCGTATCAATGCTTTAAAACCAAAAGAACATGCGATTAACTTTTTGACTTTCAAGCATCGATATAAAAGCGACATTCTACCCAAATAGCATGGATCTATAGCTGATTATCATAATATTTTTAAAAATATAAGTACTCTGCTATTTGGGTATCAAAAAAATATAAAACACAATCCAAACCGTTCATATTAGAGTTACAAGTAACAAGCAACCAACTTGTAATATTAATTCTCAAAAAATAAGTTCTAAATGCAAACACTCAATTCAAAATGTCTTTAGAAACAACTACGCAAAATCCTTTTTATTTATATACTTACTCTATACTTCAAAATCTCCAATAGTGAATTTATTTTTGAGCGTGTTTGCAGCTGTAAGACAAGGACCTTCTGGACTAGTCATTTGCTCCTGAATCGAATCAAGAGGTACACGTTTTAGCAATACACAAAAAAATATAAAACTATTCGAAAGTTGATTTATCTATGTTGTATATTCAAAATGTAACGCCAAAAACTGCCTTGACATCTGTCGCACTTCATACTTCACTTGTCAAGTACATTGGCGGTATAGGACATGTATGTATAGGAGATCGGAAGTCGATCCATGCTTTTGTGTAACGGAAAATACTCAATGAAAGTATAAAAACCAATTGAATTCCCAGCAATTTATTTAAAAAGTTATACGGTACGATTGAAATTATGTATTAGTTGGATTGAGATGAAATTGTACATTATTGAGTTCACTTTGAAACTTATTACTCCTGACCTTCGAATAGTTTTAGGTTAAAAGCGCTTATAGTAGCAGAATATTAAAAATGTGCTAAAATTTTATAGTTTTAGTGTGTGATTTCTAGCTATATAAGAAGCTATAAGAAGTGTTGCTTTCAATTTTCTCAGTTTTCGTTAAAAGTAAAAAAATAATCACCAATCACTTTGTTAAATAATGGTACAATTTTGACAAAAATATCAAATAACTACAAGAAGGTCCTAGAAGAGCTGGATTCTGACCAACTAGAAAAGAATATCTGTCAAAACAATCTTTCTTTACAATATTTCATTCTTAACTAGAGTTTAAGAATGTCAATGACTGATTATGAAGAAGCACAAGTTCCTATATGTATAGTCAAAAGCGTTCTTATCGTGCGGGTTCAAAGGTCACTAACCATATGTATAAAATCATAAGACACAGAGGTTACCAAAATGTAAGATTACAAATATACCCGGAGAAAAGGATGATGTTTGATGTTTCCTGCACACTGGTTGACGAAATCCACTTTTTCATTGATTCTCGAAATAATCTATCAGATTAAGTACCATTTTTTTTGCTTGAGGATGCAAAAAACCGGAAAATTGCTTCTTATTATTCATATTGTCACATTGAATTGTCAAAGTCACAAAACTGACATTTAAATAAAAACTTCGCTAGTGAAAGTTGTGTGTTATTATTATTATTAAATTTTTATTTTGTTTTTGTTGATGTATTTATTTGTTGGGCGCCAATGATTTTAAGAAATTTATTTTATGATTTTTGGTATCATACACCACTTACCGGTTTTTTAGGACTCTTTAATACTCAGGGTGAGTTCAGGTATTAAATACTTCATTTGTTTTTTGAAAAGAAATTTTCTTATCAATTCTATTTACCTTTTTTATCTTTATAACTTTAATTGTATTTGAAAACTTTTAGGCCGGTCCTGTGTCCTTGCCCTTGAAATTGTTTGATAGTGAGCTAAGTTTTGCCAACCTTATCGAAATGAAAGAAAAATTAATTTTGTAATCTGTGACATATTAATAAATTTATTCTTTTACTGTTAGGTGTATTTATACAGATTTGAAAAGTGAATATGCAGACAATTTTAAAACTCTTACCTAAATGGTCTTTCACTCCTGAACATTCATACTAATGAAAATTAACATCTAGTTCTTACACAAGTTATGCAACTCCTTTTGCATACAATGTGTAAAAGGGATAGTATACAAATTATTCTTATGCTACTGGTTGAAAACATCTGTTTTTATCAAAATGGACGATTCTACGACCTCAATGATGAGAGATAAATATCAAATTTTTATTAACACCACACACACGTTTTGAAATTCTAATAATTACTTCCTTTTATGTTTCAGACCGCTCTGGGTCTGTCAGTCCTTGATTTGGATTGCTTCGCTGAGATTCCGTCGTCAGCTTGGAGAATTTTCAGTATAAATGGCCTCTTAGAGTTTTCACTTATGGTTTATTTGAAGGTTTCATTAATTTAACTGGATATTTACCATAGAATTTTAACAGGAACTTGTTGTAGAAGGTTAGTAAAACTTTTTCACTATATATTTTCACTTTTTACTTTGTTGTGACTTAAATTTTAATAAATTATTTTAACAACATAAAAAGAAATTTTCTTTTCAATTCTGTATCTCTTTTAGCAAAGTGACGCTTTCTTCCCCGTTTCTAATCAATAACAACGTAATTCTCTTTTTTTTATCAACACCCATGTGTCTCTTAGTTTTTAGTTTGTTTATATTAGCTGACCAATCAAATTCAGTTAATAATTTTTAATTTTTATTACTTGACTTGAATGTTTAAATTTATGTTCTTTTTTTAATATGAAAGTTTATTATTAATATCTATAAATACTCCATTGTTGTTTTTATCGTTTAATTCCAAAATTTTAAAAATTATTTTCCATATCAACATATCCTTTTTTCTTCCGTCAAAATTTTATAAGTCTCTCTTATTCAACTTACGGATTTTATTTGTATAAACGCAATAAAAGTAAACAAAAACGGTGAGAAAGTCTTTGTTGAATCGTATGACCCGCATGATAAGACTGCATTTGACTATATCTAGTTGAAGAAAAAATTTAGCTGTATTTGAAAATATCAGCAACTCTTCTAAAATACAACCTTCATTTTAAGATGAGTTACTTACATCAACATCAGTGATCATTTCTTTGGTGGATACCGTAGTATCTATTCTTCGAATAGATCCTTCGTGTATGTTTACGTCCAGTTTCAGAATCTGGTACCTCCTTAGCAAAAATACTATAGGAATTGGAAGTATTCCTGCCAAGATCATAGATATAGCAATAGACATAACCCAAGGAGGATATGGTGTAGGCTTAACGTCACCCTATAAAAAATAAGGACAGAACGTTAATTATTACCTATATAGAAGAAAGAATGAAAAGACGACAACATGAACTGCAAGACAAAGTTAACAACCAAAGAAGCTAATTTGAACGTTTTTTAACAAAGTAATACAACTTACTTCTTCTTTGCTCCACGCTTGATATTTAGGACTGTCTATAAACATTTGCACAACTGACGATCCCAAAATAATCACCATTATGGCAGGTGCCAAATATCTCCAAGTTACCTGCCAATAAGGTCCAGGTTTAACACCGGTCATTTCGAAAATATCTTTGGTAAACTTTTCATGGCCATACACGTAAGTGACGGCGATCATTTCCAAAAATGCTACAACTACCAAACCAATAGTTCCTGCGAAAGAATCGAATAAGCTCAACCAATATTCACCGGCACCTGTTGTGAATATTAAACCAACGAAGAAGCATACCAGACAAAGAGCAGCTAAAACAAAATATACAGTTTTTAATGTAACTAATATTTTTGAGTCGGTATTTTTTTACCTGTTACATATATCTTGCTGATTCTCTTGAATATTTCTATGTCGAAGACTGTACACAGCATCCCTTCCATCATTCCAATCTGTGATCCAATGCCGAGAGCTAGAAGCATCATGAAGAAAATGATGGCCCAAAATGGAGCTCCTGGTAATTCGACAATTGCTTGGGTGAAGACAATGAAAGCCAAACCTGTACCTTCTGCCGCCTGTAAATATATATCATTGCATCAAAAATTGGTTTTATTTCTTGGTAAATACAATAATCCCTCTAAAAAATGTTATTTTACGCCCATGGTAGGACACTGTATTAATGAAAAAAGTTGAATTTCATCTAAAATGTGGACTTATTGAATAATATAGTACATAATAATATGAATGGACTTACAGCATCTAGTTCTCTAGCTAAAGAGCATTCGGTGATGTTGAGAGTATTGTTGGCGTGGATAAATGCGTTTTGATACGCTTCGTCAGTTACCATTCCTGGAGACATTTTTCTCAAAATTCCGTGATTCATCAAAATATTCTTATTACTGAAAAATAAATTAGGCATTTTACTACAATCGAGCGAAAACAATGAATTTGCGTTTCCAAAACGATATGCAAACTGCACTTTCCATAGAAGCTCGCGTTAGTTATTATGGAAATTATAACAAAGAAGAGTAGGTTATGGAGACGAGCACGGGCTTTAACTTCTGCAATTTATTTTGGATAGACTTTACCCCGAAACAACTTTGATTGTTCGTCAGTATTTAGACCCACATTGGATTGGATGATAGAGTAGGTCCCTGGCCATCTGAAATCGGCAATTGCAGCATTTTTTAATAGGGGCATTTTATATTGCGAAATTTGTCAAAAATCTGTCAAAATTATCTTTCATTACCTTTTCACACATACCTCGCGATATCTCCGGAACTAAACAAGATATTTTCAATTTTTTTTTAATCGACAGAAGAAACATAAGCGAAGATTACTGCGTTAGTTTCATTAATATATAAAACCTAGTTTTTTTTGGTTAAATTATAGAAAACTGTAATCTTTACTTTTTTTTATTTTTCAAAATTTCATTAAACTATCTGCGCACCAATTAAAGCTAAAGCTTCAGGAAAGTTTTTGAATCAAGAATCACTATTATAAGTATCATGGTTTTTGAGCAATAAATGCGCAAACTTGAAAGTTTCTGCAGCCTCGTTTAATTATTGTGCTTTCTAATGAGCAAACATATCTCATATTATTTTGGATGTGTGTGAGATTGAAAGGATTGAATACAATTATATGTGCTGCAGAAAAAAGAAGAGACACTTGTGCTTAAAAGATTTTGCATCAAAAGGAAGATATTCAAACATTTGTTAGTCCACAAAATATTAGATACGTTTCTCAAAGCAGTAAAACCGAAAACGCTTCATCGTCTCGGACAAGATATCCTAAAGACGGATTTGGCAAATTACCTACAAATAGCTATAATATGTTACTGTTATTATTTTAGGTGTCTGTATCAATTAAACATTTGGTACAATAGCCACATTCAAAATATGCCACCAGAAGATCCGACTCTATATACGGATGGACATTTAGAAGAAAATATTTGGAAAGCCAATTTTCTTCTCAAGAACCAGTGCCCGATGATGTAAGAACAATTTTGTCTATATGATGTTCAGACAAAAATTGCAACAATAATAAGTGTACCTGTATTTCACAAGGGTTAAAATGGTGCAGTGACTGCAAATATACAAACCTAACTTATGAAATTTTATCAGACAAGATAAAGACTTTTGATATATGTTTTTTGTTTTAGTTTAATTAGTTATTTTTATTTTTGTTTTATCAGATGAACCAATTAAATAATGTCAAATAATGGTCAACATAAATATCTTTATTCTTTATTCTTGCCATGAAGATAATTTTAATATAAAAATTTTATATTGTCAATCTAAACTAGAGAAATAACTAAACCATAACTTTTTCAAAATATTCAGGAACTTTTATTAATTTACAGTTCCACAAAACTTAGAATAGTGATTCTTGTTTCAAAAACTAGTTTTGTGAAATTTTGAAAAATAAAAAAGTTTCTCGATCACTGAAAATAGTGCTGCAAAAAAGTGAAGATTACAGTTTTCTCTAATTTTACAAAAAAAAACTAGGTTTTATATACTAATGAAACTAACGCAGTAATCTTCGCTTGTTTTTTCTGCGGATTAAAAAAAAAGTTGGAAATATCTTTTTAAATCCGGAGATATCGCGAAGTGTGTGTGAAAAGGTAATGAAACATAATTTTGACAGATTTTTGACAAATTTCGCAATAAAAAGTGTTGTCCCTGTTAAAAAATGTTGTAATTACCGATTTCAGATGGCCAGGGACCTACTCTATCATTTTGTAAATACCATATGTGGTTGTACCCTCAAAAAAAATTTTTAAACAATTTTGCCCCTTTTTCAGTCCACTATAAAAGTAAAATCTACAAAACACAATCAGTCTCATTAGAATATTTGCGTCAAAAAGTTGTCTAATCACTCCGGAACTTCTTCAAAATGTGCGAGAATTTTTATATTATTGTATACACGAGGATGATCATCAATTTCAACATTTAATTTTACTAAGAAGAGGACTGTTGTAAAGAAATATCATTTAAATATATTGAGGTGATGCTTACGCCCTTTGGGAGGTGAAAGTAGCGGAAATACCGGAGAAATTGTATTCTACCTCTTCGATGATCAAAAATAATGAACGGGTATCTGCGTTGACCGAGTTCCTGATTTCATTTTCGTCCGGCCACCCTATATATAGCTCTCCATTTATTCCGATTTATTATTGTTGATTATTATAATTGTTGAAATTTACCACACGCATAAATTGAATGTAATACAAGTTGAGAGTACCTATTTATAAAATATTTAATAGGTTGTGGGTTGTACGATATCTATTTTAAGTCCTAATTATGATGTTGTAGTCGTGGAATTAATAGAACACAAGTATGATTTAAGTTACACTTAAAATAGAACCAATCAATATACTCACTATTGAACAAAAAAATGGAAATTCTTGATTTGGGACTAATAATTATTCATAATACTTACTCGATAATACATTTGTCGACATTAGAAACAGCTTTGAATCCTAAAATAGCAAAAATAACGACGCTAGCGTAAATTGCCGTAACAGCATTACAAATCGATACCAAAATAACATCTCTAACACAATTATTTTTAGGATTATTGTACGATCCGAAGGCTATCAACGATCCAAAGGCTAAACCAAACGAATAAAAGACCTGAGTCGCTGCATCGAGCCACACTTTCGGCTCCATCAACTTCTCTACCTAAAAATAATTCATAAAACATAACTACATTGTCAATGTAAGACTCCTATTTTATATTGCCGAATAAAGTTTTAATAATACTTACTTTCGGAGTCAGCATGTGGGTTAATCCTGCACCTGCACCTTTTAGCGTTATTCCTCGTATAAAAAATATTGTTAGTACCACGTAAGGGAAAAGTGATGTGAAATAAACAACCTAGAAGAAAGTGAAATAAGATTAGTTGAAATTACCAGCAGAAAAACACGTGCACCGTATATGAAGGGGATGCGAAAGCTACATTGAGCCCACCAAATGAAAATTTAAAGAAGTATATTTGTGCCCCATCTCTACACCTACAACACATTTGCGGCTTTTTATTTTCAATAAATATCCCGTAATAATAATTTATTAGTTAACATCAAAGCCCCGTTTAAAAATATAAAAGTTTGTTTATCGATCGGCTGAAATTTAAAGATTCCAAACTAGGAAAACTTTAGGTTGCAGCTTGTTACCGCTGTCCGTGAAACTCCTAAGCCTAGAGCCAAAAGTAGCAATTTTCTCTAAGAAATTCGAGTTCTTAGGTATTAAAAAAGACTAAAAATAATGAATGAATGACATGAGATTCTGGATAATTTTTTATAATCCCTTTCAACCTTTTCTTTTTCGCTTTTGAACATAATAATGAGTAAAACCACAATCCTTTTAAGAAAATACGATCTTTCAACTACCCGGCGCATTCGCCAAATTGTTAAACGTGCGTAAATCAATCATAATTTATTTAAAAAGGTTCAGGGAAATAAGCATTTGCACTTATATACCAAATTTTTTCATACACATGTTTACTTATACAGGCAGTTTCACGAGAAGCTTACAAACCACTAGAAATAAATTATTTTTATGCTTTTCATTCTATTCTCTTATTTAACTTACCTTTCCAGAGCTCTGTATTCCTTTCATCATGATGAAAAACACAAGAAGCCATGACAGAAGTAAACACAACACGATCCACCATTTAGGCATACCTGGCTCTTCGATATTTGGTGAAGCATCCAAAGTAACTCTGTACCAAAAATATGCTGTTGCTGAAGATTTATCACACTCCGCATTAACAGTACCGTTGAATATGGGACATGATTCCCAAGGAAGAGGATACTAAAAAGAATTTAGAAGGATATTAAACTTTCAAATTAAGTTGCTCCAACCTTAACTGCTTTGCGCTTAAGACTATTGGGCATAAATATTCGAAATTTACTAATTATATCTTTTCCTGATCAAATTTCCAAAGAAATCTTACCTGAAAACTGTTGAACAAGTAATAAAAGCACCAAGTTATAATCACGTTATAGTAAAGGGCTACAAAGAATGTAACTATACAGGAAGCCATGCCTATGCCGCCTAACCATGGATGAATAGTACTCCATACTCCTAAACATCCTAGTCTCATTTTTTGGCCGATTCCCAGTTCTATGAGGAACAAAGGAATGCCTTCCATTACTAACATTATGGCGAAAGGTATTAGAAAGGCGCCTGAAATAAATAAAAAATAATTGATGTCAAAGTTAATCTTGTTTCTTTAATTTTTTTAGAAATCAAACCACAATAATGTTTTTTATTTCTTATTTCGACGTTTCGGTAGCGTTCCAGCTACCGTTGTCAAGATTAACTAGTAATGACATAATTTTTGGTCTCTATCTGACACAACGAAAACAATATGACAACTAGACAATCAATAATATTTTGAAGTTTAAGACTACAAAACTTTGTTGTCAAATTTTATTAAGGTCCATTCATAGTAGATCACATCACTGGTAAAATGTGAGATAAAATATTTTATTGTGCGCGTTCCAGTAACGGTTTTTATTGGGATAGCGCTTTTTTTCCGCTTATTTTGGAAATGTTGTTATTAAAACGCGTTTTTTGTTACTTTTTTGTGTATGATTATTTTTGTTTTCAAAATATGTATAACTCAGTTTGGTGAGTTTGTGTATTGAAGTGTGTATCGATTAACAACTATTCCAATGATAAATCATAAGAAAACCTGGTTAAAAACTTATGATGCTATCCTGATAACGCAGGTAATTGATTATTGGAAATTTCTCTTTCTAACATTGGTAACCAACCAAATTTGACTACATTCAGCTGAAATACTAGCTACACATTTATCTGCATTTAGTTGTATTAAAGCACTTTCTTTGATTTTTCGTCTTTTATTATTGGGCTCTTTCGATATTATTTTTGTCGAATCCCATTGAATTTTATGCCCCTCTTCCCAAGCATGTTTGCAAATAGCTGACTTAAAGAATTCCCTATCTTTGATATATTTTTTGTGTTCGTTTATTCGTACTTTCAATGGTCTAGATGTTTCACCTAAATAAAATTTGTCGCATTCACAAGATATCTGATATATTATGCAGTTTTTTTAAGATTCTTCTTCATTTTTTGGTTTCGTTTTTGTTAGTATAGATCTCAACGTATTGTTAAATACTATTGTAACGCCTCATAAAGTTATTGAAAAATACTTTTCAAAAATTAGAGGGTCCAAACCTTTTTCTATTGTTATGTACAGCTCATAAAAGACCAATAAAAGACCGAAAACTTTTATGAAAATATTCTGTAATAATATTTAAAAAGACGAGTTTTGCATTAGAAAAAAATAGATAATAAGCAGCAACAACTACTTCTATGGCTATATGCCACGCCGGACATTGAATAACACTTCTAAATTAAGAAATTATCATTATAATTACTAGCAAATATCTTAAACTGACGTAATTTCCTCGATTTATAGAGTAATCCTGTCTAATCTTTGATTTAAATTATATTTTAAATTAAAAATAAGTAAACAGCATGTTTTCTATCTATTTGTATTTTCGTGATAAATACAATCATTGACAAACTAGAAAATGTTGTTCAAAATAAAATAACAGACACCACTTAAAAACAATCTACGGAAACACACCTTCCTTTACATAAACTCGAATCGTGTTGAAAGCATTGAGGCAATAAATTCCAGTCCACTCCTTTTTGCATACCTATCTGTAACCTATGAATAAGTTTTATCAAGTCCAGCATGCTGAACTGTAAATAAAGCTGGTATACGATGATTTGTTACAAAGTAACTTGTCAATATCTTAGATATTAAGCAATCCAGTGAAATAAAATCGAATAAAATTGTTTACCATTAAATGGACAATACAAAAACTGACCATTAACTGTCCAAATTGTTTGCCATGGACGGCACGTGCTCTGGATTGCCTAATAATTCATGTCTGATGAATATTTTCATACAGATCGCGAAAAGTTTATTCGAGCCATACGATTTAGACAAGTACGACAAGGAAAATATGAGCAAAACTACTTGAAAGAGAGAGAATAATAATTGTTCGCAGTCAGCGTTGGGCGTGTTTTTAGTTCCAGCTACCGTTGCCAGTTTAAAATGTCTGGTACTTTCCAAGGAATAATTATCTTATTTTGCATTTAACTTTTATTACGGTATAACGCCGTATTTATTGGAAGAAATTCGAGATTGGTGATAATATTGACTTTTGAAAAATAATTGAGATCAACCCAGATAAGAATAAAATAATATAGTTCAATAAAATAAATGGACAAATTACAATCTGCAATACATAAAATCTATACACTACTTTCGATTTAACAATAGGGTACAAGCATAAATTTTGCTATTGGTGGGAATTGACGCTTTATCAGGTCTCCTAACACCTTGCATGCCTATTGTTTCAAAAAAATATAAACTTTACTTTTAAACCGACTTTAAAAATCATAAAATTTGAAACTCTGCCAAAACGCGCTTTACGTCATAACACACCTCATGGTGTGACGTCATTTGTTTACGTTGTTATTCGTGTATCACGCTCTGAGTTCTTGTGACCTAATTTGTTTCTGAAAGCTTTAATAATGGATAGAGCCGAAAAAAAAACTTTGTTCCAAGCATTGCATTGTTCCAGTGTGTAAATCAACGTCTATTAAAACTCCAGACAAAATATTTGTTACTTTACCTGGTGGTGCAAGCGAAAATACACTTAAGAGAAGGGCATTACTTTTGTTTGTGAAGACCATTTTAATGTAGGTACCTACCTACTTCTATGCTGGTAGTTTTTATTCTTTAATAGTTTGAGGTTATGTACCTATATGTCTAGGAATCAACCATAAAAACATCATTTTCTTACGACCACACATCGAAATATGGTTGGTATATAATATGTAAATAAAACATAGTTTAAATCGTACTTGCGATAATGCTTTAACTTCTCTTATTTCCTCTGAATTAAAGCAGCTGTTTGACTTCATAAATTCAAGCAGCATATTAAATGAGTCTACTTTGGGCAAGTTATCAGTTTGTGCTTATACAAAACCTTCGCTAGCCATATCTTAACTCACAAAATATGAAAGAATCGTCACTGAACACTGAATTAGTAAATAAAATATATTCTTCCAAAAGTTTTAAAATATCCTCGGAAATATCGAATATTTATGACCACTTTCCACTTAACGTTGACGTTGACTTAGAAACAAAAAAAAGCACACACAAAGACGCAATGGTCTCAAACAAACATATAAATGATATTTTCACGTCGATGAAGCAATTAATCGTTGATTAAAATACAATATAAACACACAACTACACATAACCTAATGCAATACCGGTCTTATTGACATAAGTAAACATGTGGTCTGTGAAGTAAACACAAGAGATATGACATCACACGTATCGTCGGTAGCGTTCGGAAATCCTCGGGTTGTGGTCGGAAAGTGCATTGAAATTTTAATTTTATTTTGAAATAAGGGAGTAATTTCCAATGGAAACTGGTTTATTTCCTATTATTATTAATTTTTGATATCATATTTACTATTATAAATCAATATCCAAGCAAAATATGAAATATGCGTGTACTCTATTATTGGTATTTAACATTGTTGCCGACAAAAATTGGGATTAACTTTTACAGATAAATACATATGGCAACAGCTGACTGCGCACAATTATTATTCTCTCTCTTTCAAGTGTTTTTCTCATATTTTCCTTGTCACACTTGTGTAAATCGCATGGCTCGAATAGACTTTTCGCAATCTGTATAAACATGTCTCGGTATCGATTTTTTTTCTTTTCTATTATATACTCTTTTTTATAGCTCATTGTATATCAGCAACTCACCTTCTCGTGTACAATAAACCTTATTTATTATTTATTTATACATTTTATTTTTTCCTTCAAATTTCTTCGAATATAAAAATAGTTACAAAACTCACCTCCACCATTCTGTTGACATAAATATGGAAACCTCCAAATATTTCCCAATCCTACGGAGTATCCAATAATCGATAAAAAGAACTGCAACTTCCCCGACCATTCTGCTCGATTAGGATCTGCATCGGCTGCTTGACTACCTCTGGAGATGATCGAGCCTCTAGGACCCTGTAGAACTATGGTAACCCCTTGCTTCGTTCTCGGTTCCGCTGGTCCGTTCATACCGTTGTTCAACGGAGCCAATTCATGCCCGTTCTTCGTCATTTCTGTCTTTAATACTCGATCGGTCATGTTAGCACTCTAATGAATAGGCACTGTCCACATTTGGGCACATAGATTTATATATTTTAAAAATCTCGAACTGAAGAATTTTTCTGTTGGAAAATGAAAAAATACTAAGCCTAAAACAATGTTGTTATAGATACCCTTCCACAGTTCGTGGGACAATGATAAACTATCACATTTACTATGTGTACAACTAACAAATATTTTTTGTAGGGTTCCATCGGCTGCCTGGAGGTAGCGCTGTAAGCGCTTCTTGCCATAGACTTAGCCTCAATTGATCTACTCCTACTTCGGGGCTTACACCAGCCGTGCGCAATCGTACCATGGCCATTAACGCAACCTCCTTGACGTGCAGGTCCAGAGGGGTCAGACCGGTAATTAGTTCCGTTGTTGTTGTTTCCATTGCCATAATTTTAGGACCCAGTGACACCTACGGCCTAACGACTTCGATCATTGCGGAACTAGCCAAACGTTACACCCATGCTCAATTCGTCAAGAGATGGAATGAAATCAAAGGATGCAGTCTTGCCAGGATCACCCTGGGCGACCCTGGGTAGCTAGTGCCGAAGAAATATTTGGCGATGACCAGGAAAAACCTACGTTTAACAGTAGGATTTCTGACTGGCCACTGTCAACTAAGGAAACACCTCCAAACTATGGGCTAGTGGACACACCTCTATGCAGGATGTGTGAACAGGAAGATGAAACTGTCAGGCATGTCTTATGCGAGTGTCCGGAGTTATTGTCAATAAGAGAGTGTGTGTTCGTTGAGTCTTGGCCTACACTTGCCCATATAAAGGATATGTCTCCTAGTGACCTGTCCACCTTCCCGGGAAGGACAGGATGGACGATGACCTAGGAGGACAACTCCTCGGGAGGATGTACAATGAGTCACATGTTGCCTAAGTGCTGTGAGCCTACACTCCCCCTCCCTACTCTACAGATACAGATACAGAACATATATTTATTTTATAAACTTTGCTATCGAAGAGAAAAATATTAATACCTTTTTTTGCTCATTTCAATAATTGATTGTTGAATTAAAAAAAAACTATACAGCATGAACATGAAAAAAATTATAAATACCGATCTAAAATTCCAGCGTTCGAATGAGACGACCCGTATAATATGCAAAAAAGATATAGGGACATACTGTATCGCAGAGTATACCGTCAGTAACAAGAGACACAAATGCTTTACGTGATAAATTCATACAAGCGAAATATCTCATATTTATTTTGTAATAATTGGTAAGAGCTATTTCTATTTTTATCCAGTTAACTAAATGCAATAACAGAAATGAAAATAATGGAAATATGATACAATCAGTGATTGTGAGTAATCGTCCAATTTCTGTTAAATAATGGAACGTCTGACAGATTAGTCGATGTTTGAATATTAGGAATGTATAGAAAAGGAAGTTGTATGGAAATTGAACTCCGCGCTCCGCGTCGCTTTCACTGTAATTTGAAGCTTTGTGCTCATTTTCCAAAATCTTATAGCTACTACTACTATAAAACTCTAATAAATGTTCGACATTATTTTGATAAAAACCGTTAATCGAATTAAGTTTGATACGATAAGCAGATTATAAAATCTGCTACCAACTTAGAACAGAATACGTTTTCTGGGCTTCATAAATGAAATATAATTTATATATAATATAGTTGCTTGCATTGTTGCCTTTTCAACTGGGTAAAATTAAATTTTGGAACAATTTACATTTGTTGATTTTAAAAATCCACTCCACTCTAAGCATCTTCTAAGAGCCACAGGAAAGTGTGCCCAGTCCTATATTGCTAAAGGATAGATAGATAGTTAAGCAGTCATTGAGCACTAAGTTTTTGTGTAATAAGTTTTAATATGGTATGGGAATTTTTAAGATGCACGCCTCAGCTTAGAGATCGGTGTTCATCTAAACTGAGGCCTGCATCCTAAAACTTCTCCAAGGAATTAGAACTAAAAAACCTTTTAGTTTCTCAGACACTGAGTAGAAGTTGTTTTAGGTCTTAGAGAATTCATAGTAAGTATAAAGGTACATAAAATAGATATATTGCAAACTTTGTACAATCAATGAAATAACTAGAGCGTCTATAACTATTTTGGAGATCGAAAATCATAGCATTCAAAGCATTCAAATTATAGTGAACATTATAATCTCTTGAAGAAGCAGGAAATCTAATGATTCTACATTATCTATCTGTATTTTCTATCTAATTGTACCTATATTGAAAAAATACTTTCAAATAAAGAGTTTGAAAAGCTATTTTGCTCTGATATATTTCGGAACATTGTTTTTGGCTATTAGTATTTTTTCTTTTCCTAATTCAGAACATTTATAATATTTACATTACCAAAATATGTAAGATATATAAAGAATGTCCCAATTTTATTGAAATTGAAAACTATTTAGTACCTAAGTTTATACAATAATATCATTTTGTTAAAGTAACTCAATAAAGTTTCTGTACCTATACTGTGATTACAGTGAATACATATCATAATAATTGTGATAAATGGCATTGGCATACACTGCTTAAAGTTTCAACCGGTACACCAAATAAGTTGGGAATTATTTGTAAGGTGTTGATAAAATCTATATAAAAATGTAGCTTAATATTTCGTTTTCAAGTATCTACAACTTTTGATATTAAACTGAAACTATGAAAAAATTGACACGAATTAAGTTTTAATGTATGTATCTTTGGAATCTATCCGATTAATTTTCACCCACATTCAGACGTCAGAATAATTTAAAATTTTGCACACAATAAAATTAATCAATGACGTGACGAGAATATAAAGAATAAAGATTACAGTGTCTATGGTTTCCAACAAGTGAAATTAATTTTTATATTTTAAAATGAAACATTCTTCTTTGTAAGAAACGTCACTTAATTTAAAATTAATAAAGCTCTGTTTGGATGTTGTTTTTTTTTTTCATTTAATAATCATAAAATTGGAACACTAGTATTGTTTTACGAAAATTTTATAACCTCAATAATTACTTTTATATAATCAATAAACTCCCAAATAATCCAGATGCACATTAACTTCGCAAAAACGCACACCGTAAAATTATCTATTATTTTATTATAGTGAAAACTGTCACTAATTTATCACTAATTCACTAAAGCCCCGTATCCTCTTTAAAATTCGGCACGTTAGATAATTTTCCACAAGAGTTTTCGGCTCACTGTAAAGGATAGTGAGCAGCACCTTTTCAAAAATCAATAAGGAGCATGTGCTTGCAAGGGAAAATCACCCCTAACAGTTGGAAAGGCCAATGATAGTAGAGAGATGTATATATTCGATGGTTTGGAGGAGACTGAAATCGGGATCCGTTGGGGTATTTGGAGTTGATAGCATCAGGGAGAGAAATATCAGGCCGGGGTTTTCGGTATAATTACAAAATTTATTCCAAAATATTATTTTAATTTTCCAAAAAACCGTAGAAGATAAATTTACATAATTTATTTTTAAGATATATGCTTAAGCGAGTCACCTTTATAATTTTATTTCGGATATATCTATCCCTTATAAGTAATACTAGCCGCTAGAGCCACTAATTGAAAAAAAAACTGCTAGCTCAACAGTATTTCATCCTATGGAGCTGCTTTTTTATATTTTAAATACAAGCAATCTGTCTGTATCTGTAAGAATTTGAGGAATGGGTGACCCCACAGCACTTAGGCCACAATTGGCACATTGTGCATCCTTTTGAGGTTCAGACTTCCTTCTAGCTCGTCATCCAGTCTACTTGTTTGAAGTAGGCGATAACGTCGTCGGAAGTAAGCTCCCTCATGCTGGCTTGTGTTAGCATGTGCTCACCGAATACAGAAAACCTAAATTGAGAGAGTGTCGGACATTCACAAAGAATGTGTTCGACATTATCATGTTCCTGTTCACATCCTCTACAAAGTGAAGTGTCAGACAGACCCAGTTTGTAGAGGTGTGTTCGTAGTAACCGGTCAGAATACCCGTGGCTGTCCGAAAGTTCGGTCTGTTCTAGACTGTTCTGTTCATAGTCACGTAAAATGCAAGCAATATTCTCATTCACAATTCATGTGTTCATCTAATATTCTTTTTCTTTTAATTTCTTTTAAACTGTTTTTATATAGTTCATGGTTATCCTCTTTGTTTTTACTTTTATTTGGATTAGATTTGTATGTTTTTTTATGTCCATTGCAACAGTTATACCATCCCTTTTAGAAAACGGTCCTGTAAACCCCAACCGACAACGTTTACACCGTCTGTCAAAACATTTCGCCTTGAATATATGTTGGGCTTGTACATTGGAGGGGTGAGACATGTAGAGGGGGGAACTGGAGAGGTCAGTTATTGTAAATTGGTGTTTGGGTTTCATTCAATTCTATATCGGGTGACTTAAATTTATTTTTTTCACTTTCTACAATAGTTCAACATACTTTTCATTACAAAATCTTTGAATGGAACCATAAACAAATTATAGAAAACTGTTTAAAGGTAGAACTATCGTTTTTTTCCAATAATATGATACTGCCTTTAGTAATTGTAGTGAATTTAAAAATCAATCTGATCTGTCTTTCATAATGCTCCTATTGTATCCTTCAGGATTCGTCAGATAGGAGCAGGGGATCTGTGTCACCCATTGCACCAGTTAGTTGAAACTATTGTGTATATTTTCTGCCCGACATAAAGTTTTCAGACAGAGTAATATACTTTCTGTAACACTCATGGTTGACAATAAGTGGATTTTGTTCTTTTATTTTCAAACCATAAAGCATGTTTATGACAAATAAACTGAATTAATATAAACATAAAACTGGATAGGACTACGAATAATGTTTCGACAATATTGCGTAGAAAATATATTGTAAAAACGATCACTGACGCTTTCTAATGTTTCCCTGAAATTAAACGAACAGCTCAGGTGTTAATTTTAGGTTTTGCGTAGTAAATAATGGAATTAGGACATATCTTTACCTTTGACCTTAAAGGACTTCCTGAAATTCACTGAATATCGATTGTCGGCTTTCGTTTGAGTTCGGATATAATCGTTACAGTAGTACGGTGTCATTATTTTAATGTTTATATAAAAAATTTATACAAAATCATATTTCAGGTTCATTTAAACAATCTTTAGTAGAGAAAAAATAAAAAAAACTGTCAACCGAAGAATTTTCGTCCTACTTGGGAGCGTCAAAATGTCTACTCTTGTTATATTCTGCTAACTCTGGAGCTCTATCGCAAAAAAGAAATATACTAAGTGACAAAGAAAGGTAAACACCCAGTATACTGTACTTTATTTAAATAATTCTTTGCAGGTAAAATTGCTTTAAGTCGAACAAAAAATGATTAAATTTTCAGCCTAATCTGCGGCGTATCAGACCCGTTTTTTATCACTTCTTTTTTTGGAATTTGCTAATTTTACGATTTTAATTCACATCTTGTGAATCTATCGTTAGAAAATTGGTAGCAAAGTGCTTTACTTTAACGACCAAGATGCCCCGTGCGCAAAGACTAGCTCGTGTATCCCAGTTAAATGACTTTGAAAGGGGTCGAATTGTAGGCTTACGCGAAGCCGGATTTTCATTTAGAAAAATTCAGAGAAGAACAAATCGTTCATTGCGTACCATAGTGAGATGTTATCAGGCATGGACTCAAGAAGGCCGGCAGCATAGAGCTATAGGCACTGGACGTCGTAGGGGCACAACAGGTTGTCAAGATCGGCTACTAAGACTTTTAGCTCTGAGAGATCGGCTTAGGTCTACTCGAGCGATTACAGATCAATGGTTTGAAGAACATGAAAGGGTGGTTGGGATGCGTACAGTTTACAGGAGAATGAGAAGTTTTGGGCTTTTTTCTTGCCGACCCCATTGGGTCTTACCATTGACTCCTGAGCATAGACGAAACCGCCTGCAACGGTGCCAAGAGAAATTAAATTGGGATCATGAATGGAATCACGTGATCTTTAGCGATGAATCGCGCTTTTGTTTGGGTATGCATGAAGGCCGAGCAAGGGTGAGAAGGAGACGTATTGAAATAAGAAATCCAAAATTTTATGTTGAAAGGCATATCCACCAAACCGTGGGTGTTATGGTATGGGTGCCATATCCATTGGTAGCAGATCACCTCTAGTTTTTATCCAAGTCAACATGACCGCCCTTCGTTACATTCAGGAAGTAGTGGAACAACATGTTCTTCCATATGTTCAGAGAGTTGAAAATGCCATTTTCCAACAAGATAACGCCAGGCTGCATGCTGCTAGAGTAACTTTAGCCTTCATGGATCAACACCATATCAATCGTCTACCATGGCCTCCAAGATCGCTCGATCTTTCTCCAATTGAACATGTGTGGGACATGCTCGGCCGAAGGTTGATTAACTTACCCCATCCCCCTCAGATTCTAGCAGCTCTTAGACATGAGTTGGTGGTAGTGTGGAATGAGATACCTCAGGAGGACATTGACCACCTCATCAGAACAATGCTCCGACGTACAAATGAGTGTGTAAGACATCGAGGGTCTGTGACACATTATTAACTGTAACTCGGTTTGACGATAACCAAAGTGGCTGAAACTCTAATCATTTATTTATTATTATTAGTTAAAGATGTAAGCAGAATATTAATAAATATGATGAAATACATCTAGGTGTTTACCTTTCTTTGTCACTCAGTCACAGATTACCCTAGGGTAATCTGTGACTCAGTATACATTTTTGGTGTCCTCTTCAAGGTCGATAATAATCACTTGGGAGTAGTGAGCCATACATTTTTTTAGGTGGTATACAAATATACAGAGCCCCTTTAACCTTTAGTCATCAGATATGATTATCACAGCTTAATCAGTTGATATATTCTTTGAAATACCGATTTAATGAACTGATAACGTGATTAACTAATTCGTCAATCACAAAATGGGATCATATACTTACGTACCATCTAAATATTATCAGTTATCATTTTATGAAAAAACCAAATCTGTACCCCAGAATCAAAGTGTCTTAAGTCACATTTTGGAAATTGTTCAAGAGAAGCATTTAAAGTTTTTCTGAACAAATGTACATAAGGCCTCTTTCACACGGTCAGGGTGTTTGTCCGTCCGAGTTTTCGCCCGTCAGCCGGACAAGTTCTTTCAAACTTTCCGAAAACGGGTGAATCACCGCCCGGGCATTCAAAACGCCCGGAAGTACCCGCTAGAACTCACGGAGCTCGGACAGGCAATCTCCCGGTCTATGCCCAAGAGGACCACATTGTGGTATGAATGCGTTTACATGATCCGGGTGTTTAATCGTCCGATTGGTCTATACTAGTTTGCAGGTCAGTAGCGTGTAGTCTGTTGTCGAGAAGACTGTGTGTGTGTACTCTGCAGTGTAGCTATAAGCATTTGATCATGTCGCTGTAATTAGTTTTAGTACAGGATAAACCAGAAATCTGGAACAAAGCTGCCGAGGATCGGCTTTCTAGCAAAGGGTGAACCCAAATTTGCCTATTACGTTGTTATTTTCGCCGATGTTTTAATAAAGCGAACAAAATCTTTTTGCGTCTACTGTCCATCCATATCAACGGTAAACTGAAGTATCTAGCACCAAGTGGTCTGGATTTTCGCAGACTCCCGTGTGAAGAGGTCCAGGGGGCCGGGCGATCATACGGACGGATAAATATCCTGACCGTGTGAAAGAGGCCTTAGGCTACAAACAAGAAACAAAAAAACGAATATTTTTCTTCAGATAGGGAAGCACACTGATGCCGTCTCGTCAGACTGTATCCGATCGGAGCCTTTAGGCAGTGGCAAAACGTCCGTCTAAAAACCCTGATCCGTTGTTTTTCACGGTTCCGTCTAAATGTGAACATTGTCATATAAATTGTACTGCCACCGGCATATCCGTCTTTTTATACGGACCGAGAAAACAAACGGTCCGTCTAAGTAGAAACAGGCCCTAATATATATCTCATTTTTATACACACTCTTAATATGTCTAATTGAAATATTTCATTATCTAAGATTTCAAAAGCGTATGCCAACATTCACTTCCTATAACTCGTGTGTAAACGAAGAATGTTGTATATACGCCAAAATAGAGTAAAACCGTCAGCGAGCGAAGCGTCACTATTACGTCATGCTACGCCCCTGGATCAATACCAGACACGCAAGCAAGACTCGACTTTGAGGTTTCAAGGTAACAAGAATATATCGTCAATTTTATGAAAATGTCAAAAGCTGCTCAAGACAGCAAAAAAAATTTCTACCAGATTGATTGAAAAATTACTGAGTCTGCTTAATTACAGTTTCTTGTAAATTGTCGTATTTAGTAAAGCGTAAAGTATTTATAATAAAAATGTCCCAAAAGTCCTATAGAGTTTCCAGCTAATATCTTCTGTACGTTAGTACGTTCCTTGTGGCATTACTGATTCTTTTTTCTCCTATTTTTTTTTTGGAATCAAACCACAATAATGTTTTGATATTTTTTATTTCGACGTTTCGATAGCGTTCCAGCTACCGTTGTCAAGATTAATTAGTTATTGAATAATATTTCGTCCCTATTTGACACAACGAAAAAATAAACACGACCCTGTTACGGCTAATACTTTTATGGCTTTATTTCATGTCATTATCCCATCTCAGATCAGGTCAGTTTATACTATTTTATATGTTGTCACGATTAACTTTTACTTTACTTTGGAATATGTATTGATTGTTATTTCAGTGTCATCTTCAGATCAGTTTTACGCTTTCAGATCTCCCGGACGGAGAATATCTACCTTGCACTGATGAGATGGAAATACGTCGAAACCGGTCGAAATACGTCGAAACCGGTCTACACGTGATGTTGTCTCTTCTAATTGCAAACCAGAATGGTTGGTTAAATCTTGTAGATCATATCGACGCCGTTTAACTTAGAAGTGTAATTCAATATCTGTCGGGCATATAGCTTGAGAAGTAGTTGTTTCCTCTTAAGTCAACGTTTTTTTGGAAAATATTTCTCTAAATTTAACCGAAATTAATGTGTGACGACTGTCAACAAATTACCTTAGCGCCAAAGTTTTTTTTTGTAACTAGATTGCCGATATTTATACTGGAATATTTTATCATTTCCATTATTAGAATTTGTATTTTGTTTGTGAAAATCTCTTGTTTATAAAAAGACAAAATTCCGTTTAGTTTCAAGTGCTCGAAGATAGGAGGAATAGGGTGATTGGCTAATATAGATAATATCATTTTCCTGTCGAATATATATCAAACGTATTTTATACATCGATTTTCATTTATAATCGCTATCAACTAGTGATACCAACTAGTAAATAGAGGCGAAAAGAAAATTTTATTTATTTATTTATAATTTATTGGTCAAAGGTACTAGTTGCGAAATCAAAATGAAAATATTATTCACTACTATTGCTGTTCTTCTTATTGTACAAGGTAAGATTATCAATAAATTTTTCAAATAATACTTTATAGTTTTTGCTCAAACTATACTCAGTTAATTTTCTATTAATATTTTACATAAATATTTACTACGTAAGGTTTTTGCGGTGAATATCATTCTGGAGGTTCAGCTTATTTATATTTTATGGTGACATTTTAAAAGTAAAGAAAATTACAACTTCACAATATTTTTATTTATTTTTGTTTATTTTTATTTCAACGTTCAAGAATGTTTTAAAAAAATTTCCTAACTGAAATTTATGAAAAATTCGAAAACTAGACTATCAAAAAAATATTTTGAAGTCTAAGACACGTCTAAGTCACTCGTTTCATAAGGCACTCGTTCTGCTTCTGCCTCAGAAAACTCGTGACTAAAGTAACATTTTTGATACTTGGTACTTATATATAATCATAAACCTTAATATACCCGAAGGTGTTAAGGTGTTTTGTTCATACAAGATTTGTACTTAAGTGATTCAGTCTTTTTTATATACAAATTTCACCCAGCTTCTCCTATTTTGTGTCCCTTCCTTCCAACTCTTGTTATTTTTTCCCAGGATACCAGCTATTACATCATCCCATTTCCTTCTAGGCCTGCCTCTAGATCTTCTATTTTTTGGTTTGGTTTGCCATATCAACTTGACTTGTCTCGAGTTGTCCATTCTTACCATGTGTCCAAACCACTTCAGTTGTTGATGTTCTATACTGCTTATGATCGGCTCGACCTCCAATTCCTTTCTAATTACTTCATTTCTCACTCGGTCTTTTTTTGTGATGCCCTTTATGCCCCTTAGAAATTTCATTTCTATGGCTTGTATTTTGCTCTTTTGTTGCTCCGTGGTACTTAGTATACTATTTTGTGTTTATTTATTCTTATTTTTAGTGTTCTAGATGTTTCACCCAAATAAAACTTATCGCATTCACAGGGTATTTCATATAGGCAGTTTTTTGAACGCAAATTCACAAAATTTTCTAAATTTTTGGTGAAAATTGTTAAAAATTATTAGGAAATCTTCATTTCTAATGTCTATAAATTAATTTGTTAATTACAACAATAATTAAGATAAACGGCACGCTTCACCTACTCGCCAGTCGTAACACGAATATGGAGCGCATGCTCATACTTTCCATCATTTTCACTCTCAAGCAATTTTGTGCACTCACTATTGCATAGTACCCAGTTTTATTCAATTCATACATTCATTATTCTTACTCTAATAAACCAGTGTAGAAAATTTTCTCGAAATTTTAAATACAATTCTCCTAAAATATTTATGTCGCTGATCGTATCATTGAAGCTTCTCTCGGCAATTGTGACTATGAAGGAGATTTTCGCTCTGATTACGTGTATCTATTAATATAAATAAGTGGATACTTAAGTTTTTTGTGTGCTTACACCAAATTTCAAGTGGTTACATATACAATACAAAGTATTTTTCAATAATAACAAATGCAGCTTTGCTTAATTTTTTTATATAATTTGTTATCAAGCTTGGCCCACCAACGCTTACTTTCGGTAGCGTTGCACACTTTATAATACTTACGTAACTTGTTGATTGCTGTGTCATACAATTTGTTTAAATGCTAGATGATAATATATTTAAATATCAAATATATTTGAAATTATAACAGTTAATAAAACAAACTTTCCTAGGATCAATGCAATCGCTTCGGGATGATTCAGATGAAGATGCCGTAACAACTGAGAAAACCACCAGCAAATCCCCTGCAACGACTACCGAGTCAACTAATAGTACTACTGAATCCATCACAACTGAAACCTCTTCAGCTACTACTAAGCCAACTAAGAGTACAATCACCCCCAATACAACTTCGAGTATAACCACTACTACAACTACGCCCAACACAACTTCGAGTACAACCACTTCTACAACTACCCCCACAACTACTTTGAGTACAACCACTAATACAACTACGTCCGAAACAACTTCGAGTACCACCACTAATACAACTACGCCCAACACA